>DWMZ01006430.1:0-10327 GCA_018249855.1 Eueides tales michaeli | reverse complement strand
GATTCAAAAATATTAAATCATTCAAACATTTACTTGTAATATACACTAAAATTAAATACTTATATTATTATATACATTACAATCAATAATAATAAAGAGAAAGTCTTGATGTTCATACAAAATTGATTTAATTTACTTATTATTTTAATTTAAAATAAAACTATAAAACGAAAATGTATACATTATTTCTTATTGAATTAATGTTAAAGATGTATTTAGGGTATTTCAATATTCTTAATAATTTTAACGAGAAGTTATATAGTTAATCAGAAAATCTATATTGATGAGCGTGTCGTGGCGCAGGGACAGGTTGTGGGTTCGATTTCCACTCGAGCATATGAAATATTTAATAATTTAATTACTTTCTTGTAGTGATAAGGCAAAGCACGGTATTCAACACGCATTGCAATAAGTTCTGCGGAAAGTGGAGAACGGAACGGAGTGTCTTGACCAGGTTTCCAAGTTTCTTCTGCCTACCCTGCCATGTGCGGGATACAGCGTGAAGCTGAAAAAAAAATATTAGTGATTGCTGAACAAATTATTATTTACACAGATTTTTTGTAATTAATGATTCTGTCTCATTATGTCATTAGGATTTTCTGTTGTCAAAATAAATGTCAAAACATTGAATCTTAATTATTAGAGAACCATAAATAAAACCTGATCTTACAGAACTATATTTATATTTATTGCAATGAAATAAACAAAATATCTACTTATCACACATTTTGTTTAAAATTAATCAAATTGAAAGTAGATTATTTAAATAGTAACACTAACTAACCGTCATTTCATTTATTTAAATACTATACAGATGACTGAAATATATCAATTTATTTACACTAACTTGTAAATGTAGAGAGTTTAAATGTAAAATTATTACATGAACTAGTAAATGTTAAAGTTTTAAATGTAAAAATTACTATCTGTTTACTTTTATTATGAAAACAGGTTTTTGTAATATAATCACATATATTTTTTCAAATAGTGATCGTTATTAACTGAAAACATATGTACATATTTTGTATTTTAATTTTAGATAATATTTTGGACTCTATTTACTATATAAAACAGTCAAAAATCCAAATTACCTAAAAAATATTAAGAATTCCCTTACTTATAATCTGTAGGTGTGCCAAGAGGTATTTACAATGGAGTCAAAACCTGTCAGAGTCAAACTGTCCATATTACACAAAAATTAGTGATGTATGTACATGTAAAAAATACAATGAAAACACGGCCTGTGTTTTCCGAATTATCGAAACAGTAGAAACGACGTTTCAACTGCTAACGTGGGGTCCGATTTAGTGAGCGCGCCAACATCTGTCAGCTGTATTGATAATTCGGACGTCCGTACTGTAAGCACTAGTCTAGTCACATGTGATGTCATAGACACACGAATTTTACCGCATCTGTGGTACGATATGACCGCTGTTTATATAATTCGGAAAACAGCCACAATATATAATCAAAAAATATTGTCAACATGTAAAAATAAAAAAGAAAACATATACTGGGATGAAAAACATAGTGAAACACAACGAAAAATTTCTTCAAATTTTTAAATTTACAAATACCGTCACGTGTGATGATACTGTAGGTGAGCTAAGGGATGTTCGTACAGGGGGTACAGCGGGGCGGGGTGTGTGCCCGCGTGGGGCGCGTCACTATCGTCGTCGGTGGATGAGTCCAGTTGCTTGTCGCCCGTGCCGCCGCTAAAATGACATAATAAAACGTTTAATAATAAAATATTTTATTATTTATGTATTTAATAAGATCAATAAATTTATAGTAATCTATATTGATAATTTCTTTAAGAAAAATCATCTTGTTACATGATAACATCATACAAAAACTTTTAGTTTCCCCTTATTTATGCGTAATATAAAAATGATAATATATTTTAAAGTCGCGTAAGGAACACGTGAGTTGTAGCGCACTTTAGGACATGAAAAAAATCATATTTTCATTTCCTTGCCCTAATCCCAACATCCAGTAAGGCAAAACGCGGCGTTGAGCCACTCATCAAGCAATGTTTCCAGACTTCGGCGGAAAGTGGAGAACGGTAGAATGTTAATTGTAACGGAGTGTCTTAACACTAGGCTTTCTCTGCTTGCCTCTGTCTATGTGAAAATGAACACAAAAAGTTATACGTCTTTTGGTGCTAATTAATTTAAGAAAATAGTGAAAATAGTAAAAGATATGCATTTTTTATATGGACAAGTCTAACTACACCGAAAAATACATACTTTATCGAAGAGAATCGAACCTATACTATAAGTGTTAGAAAATCCCCATGGAGTCTTGGGACTAAAATTAATTTTTGCAGCCAAATACTTTCTACTATATGATTATTTTATAAAAAAATATATAACCCCGTAGGCAGAATGAGACGTAACTAATTGCCTATTTTTCAAGTTATTTTCACAATATTGTGATTTTGAGTGGCGATCAACGCCGCGCTTTGTCTATCGGAGCGGGAAAATTAAAGTAATTTAAATATATTTTAGTGTCGATTAATCTCACAATACCACTGGGCCACGACGGGCGATTATATAATAGCAACTCAGTTTGTCTTTAGACAATTAAATTGAATTGAATACCAAAGTAAATTTGGTTGTGGCGTAGCGGCACAAGCGTGTGACTGTAAACGACAGGTTGTGGGTTCAATCTCCATTCTAAGAAATTAAATATTTAATATTTGCATTTCTTCGCCCTAAAAAGTCAGTGTTTCGCTCAAATTCGGCGTAAAGTGGGGAATGGAACGGAGTGTCTTAACACTAGACTCCCAAGTTTTCCCTATATACCCTGCCATGTGCGGGATACAGCGTGAAGCTGATAAAAAAAAAACGCATTTTCAAAACTATCAAAGAAGCCCAAGTATCATATTACAGTCAATACACACATCGCTCACAAAGTGAGTTCGCTCCGACGCAATGGGGCCGAAGCGATCTGACGTATACACACTGACAGCCCGCCCCCAAGTAACGTGATACGGGTGGAACGGCCATTTTTGTTTTATTTATTTATTTTTTTTATCTTTTGCGCTAGACGTAGATAAATTGAGTTCTTTTTTTTTTGGGATTTATTATTTATTTTTAAATTTCATTTTGATAGTGATGTAATTGTTGGATTCGGTTTTAGTTTATTGAAACTTGCTTTATAGCTAGTGCTAAAGTCTTAGATAATCTGTCGTTATATTTGTTATTATGCATATAATAAATTGAATGTGTTGTAAATAACTAAGTTAATACTAGAAGTGCACTTGAAAACACACAATTATTTCATAATTGACGAACAACTAAAATGTCATCTATAGATGTAGAGATGTAAGTATTTTTTATTTATTTTTTCAGTTTCACGCTGTATCCCGCACATGGCAGGGTAGGCAAATGCAAATATTAAATATTTCATTAGAAAATATTAAATATTTAATTTCATCGAAATCCAAGCCTGTCGCGCTTACAGTCACACGTGTGCCTGTACACCACTACATACCTCCATGTAAATTAAAATAGATTTGTAATGTCGAAATAACTAATTTCTTCTTCCATTACTGTGTACCTTCTTGTAAAGAAGGACTAAAATAGCCGATAAAAACAGAAAAATCGTAAAAAAAAACTAGTAACAAATACGAAGATCACAGATTCGATTCCAATAAAAGGCAAAAAGTCTTGTTTTGAAAATGAGCGTTACTATTTCTGTCATTGATTGTCAAAATATTAATATTAATCTAAACTAATATAACAAAAACTTGATAACATATTTCTTGGATGAAACAATATAATATCATAAACTAAAAAAAATATTTTCATCTATAGAATGTGATATATTTATTACAGAGGGAACTTCGGAACCTGAAAGGCACTCCGTTCCGATTATTACACTTTGGTTCCCCATTTCAAACCGGATTTGAGATATTATTGACTGGCGAAACTCAACCCTGCACTTTGCAATACCAAACGAAGTAATAACATTAATTATTTCATTTCCTCAAGCGGGGATTGAACCTACAACCTGTCTCACAATTCACATAATATTTAACTAATTTAAAGTTAAAATCCACAGCGTATGAGTCATCCGTAGACATATTAACAGTCCACTTACGTAACGACATGAGCTCTTATAAATGTTTTATTATTTGCTCGATTTGCATACTAACTGTTACAACGAACCAAGCTACAATACAAGTTTGCAATTCAAAAATGCCTATCGAATTATTTTTTCTTCTCATAGTACTAAAAACAAAAAAGTTTAATCATTTAACGTATGTGAATCCTAATTGTACATGATTACAGTAAATTCATATTCTATTCATGTATTTACATAATATTTAATTAGAATTACGGGTTTAAACGCCGCTAAGCGGGAATTTAAATGATGTTGTGTCTCCGCTGTTAGAGACACAGCGCGGCGTTGAGTTCCGCCACTCAAGAGACCGTTTTCCTCTGCCTAACTGTTAAGGGAGAAAAAGGCCGAAACGAACAACATTTATAACATTTCACGTTTCTAACTTGACATAAAGCATAAAACGAATTGACACTCAAGGAAATGCAATATTTAATATTTTCAAATTAAATATTTAAAATTTTCAAATCTTCACTATGGTAACAAGGCAACGCGCGGTGTAGAGTTCCACCACTCAACACGCAATGCCTCAAATTCAAGGGAACAGAGTGCCTTAACACTAGGTTCCCAGGTTCCCTCTGTCTACCCTGCCATGTGCGGGATACAGCGTGCAGCTGAAAAAAAAGGATTAAATGGAGATGAAGATAAAAACTGCAGTATAATATTAAGCCCGTAGGTATTCATAGTGACAAAATGAACGGTGACACTAATTATAGAATTTATTTTGTCTGTCTACAAAGACCATAAAGAATAACTATGCCAATGGGCAGAGATGGACTTTTTCTTACGCTCACGCTATATAGTAGGGAAGGCAGAAGGAACCTAGTGTTAGCATACTTCCCCATTTTCCGCTTTCGTTATCGCAATTTTCGAGATATTGCGCGTTCAGTGGCGGAATTCAACGCCGCGCTATGTCACGTTATCAGAATGACGGAATAAAAATAAATAATTCTCTCGAGTGGAATCGCATCCATAAGGCTGCAGATTTTTTCTTCTAAACCATTGTTATTTTGTAGATTGCATTCTTAAATGACACTAAGTACATATATAAAAAAAAGCTGCTATTAACGTTCTAATTTAACAGAAATAACATCAAAATAATTGATTTCAATTCAGATTTCTCAATTTAACCAACAAAAGCGCTGACCACGTTCAAAACCATGGAGGTCTAACTTTTTAATTTTTTTCTTCATAATCCCAAAGTCGGCAATGCGCGCACCGAAGCACAAATTTCCAGTCGATCGAGCGAAAAGATTTAGAAATTGTGTTTTAGACAATAATGGCGCCGTTCTTATATATTCAATAACTACCTGTTCTGTTCTGGTACAATGGATTTAAGAGGATAATAGAAACGCGTTTTTTTTAATAAATAAAAAAAAAAGTATAAAATAAACTGATGATGAGGCCTGTCGTGGTGCAGAGGCACTATGAAGTGAAAGGTTGTAGATTCGATCCACACTCGAGAAAATGAAATATTTCCTTATTTTTTTCGCTCCAGCAACGATCTAATGAGTCGAGTTTTGCCACTCAATACGCAATACCTCTAAAATTCGGACGAAAATGGAAAACGGAGTGTCTTAATACTATGTTCCTAGGTTTCCTTTATCTACTTTACTATGTGCGGTATACAACGTGGACATAAAAATATTTGAAATGAATATTTTTATTAAGCTTCAATCTCAATGAGAACGAGGTTAAGTTTTTAAATGTATTTTTTTAAACATATTCTTTAAAGAGCTAGTGAATTTTACTGAAAACGACAAAAAAAAATATGAATAACAATAATTTGATGTTACTTATGTCATTTATTGCGCGATAGATGACAGCAATATATGGCCGTTTTCCGAATTATCAAAACAGCGGTCATAGCGTACCACAGATGCGGTAAAACTCGTGTGTCTATGACGTCACATGACTAGTGCTTACGCCGAATTATTAACACAGCTGACAGACGTTGGCGCGCTCATTTAATCGGACCTTACGTTAGCAGTTGAAACGTCGTTTCCACTGTTTCGATAATTCGGAAAATGGCCTATGAAATTGAATACCGGAATAACGCCACTATACTTATAACAATAACTCTTTGGTTTATTTTGTACGTAGGGCATTTAAATTTTCAGGCTATTTACTCTGAAGACTCTCTAAATTTGATATTTATATAATTTGAATATATAATACATAATTTGAAGTGATTGAAAGTCTCATTAATTAAAATATTTAATTATGGGCCAAAAATCGGGGTGCCTGGCAACACTGATTTAACAGCATCTACGACAATATACAATATACTTTGCTTAAAGTAAACGTAATAAATTAATTTACATCATATTTTAATATGTTACTAACAAGCCTTCTTCATACTTAGCACAAGAATATTATTTAGTAGTGTATTTTAAGGACATAAAAGTTATCGTCTAGATTTTTAGAATTTGTTACTCAATAAAATATTTTATGAAACTTTGTTAATTACTGTATATTTTAACAATTTAACTGTGAGTCTATAATTGAATGAAATTTTTAAAAAATAATTTATTTAAGCATACTTTGTGTAAAACTAGTAAGAACTATAAAGCTAATTTATAGTTCAGATATACCTACAAAAATCTCAGTAATTAATAATTAACTATAAAAATGTTTATATCTCTGAAGAAGCTATCATATAACATACCATTGTAGGTATATATTTTTTTAATTCATTTGAAATATACGATGATATTAAAAATGAATGTTCTTTTTAATTATTCTAAATTTCATGATTTAAAAAGATAACTAAAATTTCTTCTAATAAAAAACAGAAAATTCAATGACAACAGAATAAAAACAATCAATTTCACAAAATTTAACCAAAAAACAAAAAAAATAAATAAAACATATTATTAACCACCGAATACGTCCCTGTTGGCTTTTAGAGCGCAGATGTGGCGGTGTCAAGTTACCTGTTGCCGTCTCGCTCGCACCCATAGCGCTGTCCCGCTCATCGCAAACACTTTCAAGCTACAGTGTTTATATACGGACGGGAAATTGTACGAATTTTGTAGCTAAGTTCATAGTTTAATATTGTTTTGTTTCATTATTATGGAAATAGTTTCACGCTGGATCCCGCATGAAACCATAGGGAACCTTAATATTAACACGCTCTATTTCTCAAGGACCCCAAAACACGTCAAAACATGCGTGCGTGGCTTTGACTTGTCAACAGAGCGAAAAAATGATAATATTTTATTCGTCCGAGTGGGAATCGAACCTACAATCCTCTATATAGACGTATATTAAAGGAGAACAGAGAGCTTAGACACTAAGTTTTCTCCATCAACTTAACTATTGGGAACATAAAGAACAAAGTTGCTTTTATGCCATTATTTCACATAGCTTCTAAAATAGCAACAGTTATTTTTATTTTAAGAGTCTTTGATCATTAAAATTATAACTGTGATCATGAAACGTATATGATTGTATATGCATGGGGTAGACGAAGTAAAGCCAAAAATATACAATAGAAATAATTGCGCTCGTTCACCATAAAATTTATATGACCTTAGAAAGCTAATTTCTAAGTTCACATAAATTTCAGCTCTTTTAAAATAAAATAACTTAAAATAAATTATATAAAAGCTATTTTAAAATAAAAGTTAAATCTGAAATGAATGCATGCAAATAAAATGAAAAAACAAAAGATAAACACTTTCAGCCCAAAAAACACTACCTCTTATAAGTGATATTAAGATATTCTTTATTTTAGAAAACGCATGAGAAAACCTTTGGAAACCGTCCAAGTCAAAGAGGTGCGGGTTCAAACCCCGTTACGGTAATTTTTTATACGTTTTCTAAAACAAATAATACACTGGTATATGAAATTGCTATATACTAGGCATACTAGGCTTTCGATTGAAAAAATGGCGCTCCAAATCTTTAATTCAGGAGCCATAGTACCACAGACAGACATACAGACAAACAGATCAACTAATAACAATCCTCGTACAGCAAAGAAAGTTAAAAACTGGCATTAAGGAGAACGCTTTGTCTCGCTTACTTATAGCATTGAGTGGGGTAACTAAACACCGTATTTTGTCTGCCAAAAGGGAAATATAAATATGAGCTATTTCTCTGATTGGAATTCCGATCCAAATATTATATATCAATAAATAAATAGGCAATAATATATAAAATTTAAAAACGTATAAAAATTTGAATCCAAAGCGCTCTGACCAACTAAGCCATTCGTTCGTTGGTCAGAGCGCTTGGACGAATTCCAAGAGGCGCGGGTTCAAATCCTGCTTCGTTCAAATTTTTATATGTTTTTAAATTTAGTATTTTCTTGCCTAAGTGTGGAATAACACTTTAAAAATAGTAAAAATAGATTACAATCGTGTACAACAAAATTTGGATAAACTAGAGATATTTTTATATATTCAATAAGCAAGCTTAACCAACCAAAAAAGTCTGTATTCATTGACCGAATATAAATATTTAATATTTTCATTTTGTTCGCTCTGATAACAAAGCAAAGCGCGGCGTTAAAATCCGCCACTCAACGCAATGCCGTTAAATTCGGCGGAAAATGGAGTATGGCACGGAATGTTTCTATAAGTGGTTCCCAGGTTCCCTCTGCCCACCTTGCCATGTGCAGGACGACGGCGTGATAGCTTCACACAACACATTCACAGTATAAATATCATATAAAATATCATATTACGAAGCCTAGCAAATGATCCAAAATGGATCCTTTCAAAATGATTCCTCGTAAAATCATACATAAAATTGTTGAAATAAAATCTATAGTATATGCTCTAATAAAATATTTTATTATTATAGTGACTGTATACGACAGGTTGTGGGTTCGATTCCCCCTCGAACAAATATTTAATATTTTAATTATTTGGCTCTGATAACAAGGCGAGAACGCAGCGTTAAGTTCCGCAACTCAACACGGAATGTCTCTAAATCAGCGGAACACTAGGTATCCGGTTCCCGCTGCCTACCCTGCTATATGCGGGATACGACGTGAAACTGAGTGAATATTGATTATTATTATGATTTCTATTTGAACTATGTTGTATGTATAATACTTTACGGTCACATGCTTTTTACCCGACTGCGAAAGAAGGGTTATGTTTTACGATCATATTTTGGATTCTTGTATGTATGTCCCATTCTTGTATGTGTGTTTTTTTGTTTAGCTTTACGCTGTATCCTGCACAAGGCAGGCTAGGCAGAGGGAGCTCGGGAAACTAGTGTCAAGACACTCCGTTCCCCACTTTCCGCCGATTTTGAGGCATTGCGAGTTGTGTAGCGGAATTCAACGCCGCGCTTTGATTTATTACCAGAGCGAGGAAAATGAAAACATTGTATATTTAAATTGAAAATATAATATATTTCATTTCCTCGATTGGGGATCGAACCCAGAACCTGACGGTTACAGGCAACGCTCGTAACGCTGCGCCACGATAGGCCTCAATTCAATTTCTTCAGCAATTCTGGAGATATGAAATAATAAAATATTTAAATATTTTTTATTATATCTCCAGAATTGCTGAACAGATTGACATAACTGTAATAACGTATGTGTATTAAAAAAAAAACGTATAAAAATTTTGAACGTAGCGGGATTTGAATCCGCACCTCTTGGAATAGCTTCAAGAGGCGCGGGAGAATCGTGGCATTTGTTTTAGCAAGCTAGAGAATCAAGCATGGTGGTTGACGGACATTGTGCTTAGTAAAAATATTACAATATAAATATCAAATTAAAGGGCACAACATATGAATTTCATAAAGTTATACCATAATTATCGTTACCGTTATTGGTAATCACAAATCATAAAAATATCTAAAAATAAATATTTTTTTTTTTATTTGTTTACTGTGGTATCAATAATTTGGCCGGTAATGTAATATCTGTCTAACTTGCGCAGGGGCATACAGTAAACACGATGGTAGTGTGCTCGATTGCCACTTGAGAGAATGTAATATATAATAATATTTTCATTTACTCGCCTGTACGTACGTACAACAAATACGTGTACATTTTCTGTATAATCGGTTTTCTTTCCTAAGTGTGGATTAACACTTTAAAAATAATAAAAAACAATAAAATGTATAAATATATATATATATATATATATATATATATATATATATATATATATATATATATATATATATATATATATATATATATATATATATATAAAAATATATATAT
>DWMZ01006429.1:0-10327 GCA_018249855.1 Eueides tales michaeli | reverse complement strand
TTTAATTAATTATTTCATATTTTAATTAAGGCGGTTCTTTTTGCAATAATCTTATTTGGTAGTAGTGTTTTTGAAAGAGCATCTCATTTTAAAGTAAATACTTAAATGTTACCTAATTAATATAATATTACGGAATTAATTGATGTAATAAATAATTATATAAATTGAGGTCTGTCGTGCAGCAGGGATACAAGCGCGTGAGTTTAAATGAGACCGGTTGGTTGTAGGTTCGATCTCCACTCGAGGAAATGAAATATTGAATATTTTCAAATTATATATTTAATGTTTTAATTTCTTCGCTCTGGTAACAAGGTAAAGGTTCAAATTCTGCGGAAAGTGGGAAACGGAATTGGAACGGAGTGACTTAACACTAGGTTCCCAAGCTGCTCTGCCTACCCTGCTGTGTGTGCAATACAGCGAGAGCTGACAAAAAAGGTTATTATTATACTTCTCATAAATTAATATATTTGTAAGTTTATGGAAATACCCCTTAAGTACTACGCGATCAATAAAGTTGAAAAATTTAAATTTGCAAGCGTATGCATTAATTTTGTTATGAAATTTGCATCTTATATAATTTTTACTTTTCTAAAACTGTCCATGAGAAGTATCCTATAGGTTTTGATTACGTAGCTATTTCAGGTAAAATTAAGCGTTTTGTTGCATTCTAAATGCATAAATGTTTGTATATTTTCATTGTGTTTACTTAAGAGGCTTTAATCATGCTCTGCTTCTGAGACCTGAAAATTATGAGATCTTAAAACTTTGACAGACGAAAAAATTAACCATATTCAGTCTATTAATTATTAGTAAAAACTAATACAAAATCAAAAAAACAAGTAGGCGTGTGAGTGACTCATTACCAAAGCGGGGAGGGCCTCATAATTTTAACCGAATGATTTATCAATCAATAATTAATGGTGATATAACTTGTTACGTCTTTTTTTCCTAAAGAAATAGAAAATAAACGGTCACAAAATTATTCTTTCTTCCATACAAATTAAATCTTAATCGATAACAACACAAATACATATGTTAAAAGATAATATAATCAGCTAACTCAGTGGAATGACGTGGAAGTTTCGGCCGCAGCCAGCAAGTAGCGGCCACCCGCATACGATTTATTCAATACATACCACAATGACGAGGCGTGTTGCATTCCAAGTGCACTTCTACAGTATAAATTAACGAGATGACAAGAATTTCGGTAGCTTGTAATGTGTTGAATATTTATTTTCTCTATACCTATAAGGTATAGGGAAAATAAATATTCAACGTCAATGTTAGAAGGTTCCCTGAAAGAACAAAAAGTTAACTAAATCAGATTTTATATCGAAGCTAGCGACCCTCCCGCGGCTACGCCTGCGTAAATTACACTATTTTATTTACTAATCTCAATTACTTCTTTGTTCCAATGAAATTATCACTTTTAACACAATATTTAAACAATGAAAAATAAAATTTCAGCTAAATATTTTTTCTTTTGTAATTTTGTCGATGTAAACATTTAAAAAAGCTTTATTATTTATCCATCGATTTAAATAAAACAAACACTAAACACACTTGGGCCCTACTAAATTAATAAACGTCTTCTTATTTGTATAGACTTTATTAAATAAGTATTTTTTTATATTTAATATATAAATTTCAATATGAATTTCAAATTTATATCGAATGTTTCGTTAATATAGGCATTTATATAACAAGTGAATACAAACCGAAACGCGACATCGCCATTATTATTATATTATGTCCAAATTATACAAAATATTTAAATAAATCGTTGCTTATGTGCTATATTGTCATATAAGTTTCATTTAAATCCGTTCAGTAGTTTTTGCGTCATAATAGTATAATCATATATCCTCACAAACTGTCACATTTAATAGAGTAGTAAAATGGATATTTGGCGTATGTTATAATAATTTATAAATTATTTTTAATAAAATAAGCATATTTAATTGTATAAAATGCTAAGGGAGGGCCTTTAGACTGTATATCGCTCATGGCATGGTAGGCAGAGGGAACGGAACCTAGTGTGAAGACACTCCGTTCCGTTCTCCACTTTCCGCTTAATTTAATTAGGAATGCGTGTTGAATGTGCGAACTCAAGGCCGCGCTTTAAAGTTTAGTTTCTGGTTTTCTATTCTCTTTTATCAAACTATACTTTAATCTATTGTTATTAAAAATATGTTTTTAGCCCATACAATGCATTAAATTATATTTAAAAACACGACATTAGGACATTGTTCGTATGAATATTACGTTATTAAACAATTACCTGTCAGTAATGAAAAAAAAAATTACACATTGTGGTCAAGTAGATACTTTTTTAATATATGTCGGTACGTGGTGTGGAATCCACGGAGCCAATGACAACGCTCTTTTTTAGAGGTCAAAACGCTTCTGAATCAGCTACTGTTCGATAAGGTACTGTATATGATTAGGCTGTTTCTAAACGTGGATATATTTGTCATTAATTGGTGTTTGTGACTTTATTAAAAACCTGTACCTGTGTGTACCACTATATGTTGCGGGTTCAAACCCCACTCAAAAAATGAAATGATTTTTTAGTGGGGATCCAACCCAAAACTTGACGGTGCCATAACCTTACATATTACTCTTTCTTAAATTTTATATTGAGAAAAACAAGATTGTTGTTAGACGCGGTGGGCGGCTTAATGTAATCTTAGTATCTGGACAAAGTTATAAATCCTTAATTGACTTGAAACTTTAAAAAGCCATAAACATTTTGCGGAAACTTAAATATCTAAATCCGATTTTCTGACCGTTGGTTGGAGCAACGGTCAGAAAATTAAGAAGCAGGATTATTCGCTGCTCGTTAGTCATCGCCGCGGACCCCCTGGAGCCGCTTAGTGCCACAGTATAGCCGTCGGTAGCAAGGTAGAAGCAAACGGACCCTTTACCGACAATAGTCCCCAAGAAATCACGTCTAGCGAAAGTTCCTATACATGGGTCCTCGACTCTCCAGCTATGTTTCGATGGTATGTAATGTAACTTTAATATCCGGTCTACCCTATGCTATCTATATAGCTGAAATGTATTAACTGAGTTCATATCCTCTTGTTACCAATATTTAATTAAATATTTATTTATATTTTAATATTAATGTCACTTATCCACTTCCACTGGTTGGCTGGAAGAGATCTGTAGCAGAGATAAGTCCACCTTTGTACACAATTTTTTTTATATAACTATTTCTAATGTAACAATTTAGTACAATAAAGAATATTTAATATTAACCTGTTACATCTTTTACATAGATTAATTAAAACTATTTACATATTGTTAAAAATAATCATACTTCAGAAGTACAGAAGAACACCGATCTAGCAGTACAAATTGAATGAACATTTTTTATAAATCTAAAAGTAGCTTTGATAATAATTGGCCGAAAAAAAGAGTAATAATTAGTAAGAAAAAAAGGTTAATTACTTAAATACTTTTTAATATAACAGCTTACCTTCAAGCGTTATCAGTCAGTTACAGTATTTCGTGCGACAATTATCAGTTTGCGTCATTTATAATTATTGTTATCGTAGCTTTCGTGATGCCTTATTAATTATTTAACCGAATGTTTAGTCGACGACCCGTCAGGTATTATTAAAGTTGATAGACTTAACGCGTTGTCCGTTTCCAAAAAAGAGCGATTATGTATTTATCATAAAAAAAAACGTAATATGTAGGGATTATTATTACATCTTGTAAAAACAGCCGAAAAATCAGAAAGAATCATGTGCTAAGCCACCATGTGTCATGTGTTCCAATTTCTGCTTAAAAGTCATTATAGAAATCTTTAATATAGGCACATAAACGTTGAGCGGCCTTAACTATGGAAATATTGTATATATTGTAAAGCAATACTGGACTAATTTTTAATATTGTCAAATTGTTATTTCCTCTACATATTGATGTGCAAGTGCTGATTTGATTCATATAAAACATTTTTCATTTATTTTATTATGCTACTTTAGTGCGATTACTGTTATTGACAGAGATACATGACTCGTCGTTGCAAATACGATAATACTATATGGTTTATATTAAAACCGTTAAGTCATAAATCTAGTATATTTAAGATAAAGATTATTATTTAACTTTATTAGTCTTTGTTAATTACATAAATTTTCTTTTCGCGGAATTTGAGTCATTGCGTGTTAAGTGGCAGAACTCAATGTCGCGCTTTGCCTTATTATATAGCGAAGAAATGTTTAAATTAAAAATATTACATAACCTTATAAAAAAGTACCTAAAAATCAAACAAAAGCAACATTACAAGTAATACATATATAAAGATTTTATTCATTTGCGGTGACTGCGCTATAGAAAATCATAAATAACAGTAATAATAAAGAACAATACTGCAATATCTAACTTTACGAGCGTAGCGTTAGACAAAAGCAAAACAATCGACGGGCGCCGGAACAATGACTGTGCAACGTCAATAATTCTTAAACGTTCTAATTTTCTATTTTCAAGTGCTAAAGCACTTTTGAATGACGTTTAATTTATTGTTTCACGCACTAATGTACTGCCACTGCCTACTGGAATTGAAAAGTGTTATTTAATTTTTTTAAGTTTTTGATGTACCGCTGTTAATTGATTTTATGAACTAACTGGCTTCCAATATTTGTATGGATTTTTATTTATGTTTTTATCATTTCTGTCATTTTCTTAAATATAATTAGCGATATAAAATTAAAGATATAACGTTGGTACACGTACATTTCTTTTAAGAATTAACGTTTTATTTATTGTATACATATACTGAAGATTATTTACCGACTAGCGACCTACCCGCGGCTTCGCCTCGCCCGCTTAAGTTACACATTTTATTTACTAAGTTCAACTTCTTTCTTGTAATTGTATATTCTAATCACATTATTAATTTTAACACAATAACTATACATTAAAAACTAAAATTCCAGCAAAATAAATAAAAACTTTGTAGCAATTTTGTGGATTTTAATATTTTAAATTGGTGTAACTTTTTTATTTTTTAACCGATTTAAATAAAACAAACACTAAATGTTAAGTTATAGGGGATAATATTTTTTTAAATATATTTTCTATGTACAGACATCGATCAGCTACAGATTTATTACAATTATAGATTATTACCTACTTATATTGAATCAAGCGTTTATTTAAAATCGTTTTTGGTTCACAGTGGGAGAGAAATAGAGAAAAATATTTAGTTCTGGGCCTAAATAACATTATGTTATCATTATTATCTATTTTAATAACAGTAAAAAGAACTCTTACATATTTTTCACTTTTCTTGTATTTTAATTCTTGACGCATAAAGACGCATTGTTATAATATTGAACTGTCTGTCTGTGGCACCGTAGTTCCTTATTGAAGAAACTGTTTTACCGCGCGATTATTTATAATCAAAAACGTTATTTTACACTCATTTTTAACTAAGTTTCTTAAAAATTCTATCGGAAAAAGAGGTATAGTAAGGTAAGACAGATTTAAAATTAAAATTTTGTTTGCTTGTGTTTGTGATGCAATAATTAAATTATCCAGCTTAATTAGATTTTAAATATTGTATATAATATTACTACGTTATGCATTGTGGTATTCAAAACAATTGTATCCTTGGTGTTGCGATAGCTGTGCAATATACTCGTATTAATGTATTATAAATGGTTATATTCGAATTTTATGAGGCCGTTGTGGCCTCGCAGCGCAGCGGCTGGCTGTAAGGGTGACGGTTGCAGGTTTCATTCCAACGAGGTAATTAATTACTTTCATTTCTTTGCTGTAGTGCCAAGACAAAACGCGGCGTTGATTACCGCCATCCACCCATCACGCAACGTTTCAAAGGTTGCGTGGAAGTTAGAGAATAGTGTCTTACCACAGGTTCCCTCTATCCAATCTGCTATATGTGAAATACAGCATGAAAGCAAATAAAGTATTATATTTACAATACTAAAAGTTAATAGTAAATTCGCAATTATTATATACTTATTTAATCTCTGTTATATCAAGAAAATACAAATGCCCTTCGGCAAAAATTTGAATAATTAAATTAATTAGGGTATAATATTATAACTTTCGAATAACCTTTCATATAAAAACAAGCGTAGCCTTGTGGACAAGGTCCCCGCGCTTATCGGCTCTATGTAAGCAAATAGTCATTTAAATAACCGAACGTGATACGTGTTTTACTCGTATGCTCTCATAGATGGGTATTACAAATATTAATATGGGTACGTGACTGACGGACATATGATTCAATATTTTTTTATAATTTATTAGTATTTACTATTTGTTACTTGACCTGATCTTTTTGCGGCTTCGCCCGCTTAAATAATCTAAAAAGTTTATACTTACTAATATACATTACTTACATTTTAAATTTATTTTATAAGCTAATTGAATTAAAAAAAACACTTAATGTTAAACGAAGCTTGTCAAAATAAAATGAAAACTGCATCATTTAAATCGTCTTTTCTGAGATAAATAGACAAATTGACAAACAAATACCATTTATTGGGATCTATTATATTGATAAATGCCTTTGATAATAGGTTTTCTATATCCACGTTAACAGTCACGTGCTTGAGCACAAGCGCGACGACAGGCTTTAAATGCGATCAATATTAACAAAAAAATACCATAGAGCCTGCAATTGTTACTTTTTTTTATAATGAATAACACATATGTTTATTTTATTTCATTTAAATTTGACTACTGTACAAGATTACAGTAGAAGTTTATTTTTGAAAGCATTTAATTAATGATGAATGGTCCTTAAGCTAAGAGCTGCCTCTGAGGCACTAATTGATGGTTATTAATTACCACATCTGTTTCACGCCTGTTCCTAAGAGATTTATTGATTTTATCAATGTTTACAAGTTAAATATAGATAATATAATGCCTTACAGAGCTTCCGACTGTAAATGTGACGGATGTGGCTTCGGTTTCCAATAGAGAGTATGAATTGTTTTTATTTCCTTGTTCTAGTTATAGCGTGACGCAGAGTTTCGTCACTCACCACTCGAGAATTTGAATTATAGAAAAAGAACCATAAAATGATAAATTATTTTTATATTTCAAAACAACATATGATAATATGAAATAAAAAAGTCGATAAACTTAAATTTAGCAAATTAAGTCCGAGGGTTCTGAGAGAATTACAGGGTTGTATATAACCTCACGTTACATACAATCCTGAGATTTACTCCATACCTCGGTAGTCGAGGTCGAAACGCACCTGACCAGTATTTTCATTTATAACATCATTACAGCTAAATAACATTGTGTTCATAACGTGTATCGCCATATGTACAAAGGTGAATTTAAAATGACTGTATGCTAATTAGCACATATTTTAAAACACATGTAACACACATTCTATTTTATCCCTGAAATATGTAATATTTTAAAATTGAATATTTAATGTTTTCATTTCTTCGCTCTGGTAGCATAAAGCGCGGCGTTAAGTTACGTTACTCAAAATGCAAAGCCTTAAATTTGGCGGAAAGTGAGGAACGGATCTATCTTCTCAAATTTCTTCTGCCTACGGTGCTATGTGCGGTATAACTACACGTGAAACGCGAAATTGAAAAAAAAGGATAAAGACAACATAGCACACACCATTCCATTCCATTTTAAAACATCAGATGTTGACATACTATAATATGGTAATATTTACACAGATTAATTTGAAAGAATTTTCATCGTTCCCATGCAAGAATGAAAGAATTTTAATACTACAAGAACTGAACATTACCGCATTATATGTATACAAACATTTGTCTAATTGAGTTATTTCCATGTAAATTATATTGTATACGAATTCCGTACATTAAAGCGAATCGGCAGCTGCGTGCAGCGGAAATGATAACTTGATAACGTATCAGCGATGGTTATCAACAGCGCTACTTGATTTTAAAACTCTAATTACACATCTAATTAGTTATTTATCTAATTATATCATTTGTTTATTATAATTATTGTTATTTATAATATTATATTGTTGCTTATATGTAGTAGTATAGTTTGTAAATTTGAATCAGCATCAGCTTAAGTGAGTCATTTGTGGATTTATAAGATGAAAGCTCTGTCTCTCTCGGCTTCATGCTGTATCCCGCGCATGACCGCATGGGACCGTCCATTAATCACGTGATGTTTCTTTTAGCAATTTTTAACCACCCCCCCCCACCCCCTTTGGTGATACGTGATGAGTTTTAAGACTAACCTAACTAATATGTCTATACCCAAAATCACGTGTATTTTTAGTATTCATTAGAATTTATTTTTTCTGTCCTCATTACGCAACTTTTTCCGGCCGAGTCAGAAAATACATATAGTTCAGAAGTTTATATATGTATGTCCATATTTCCACAGCTTCTTTTTAAAGTAACTGTGAAACGCGTAAAAATAATCAATTTCCTTAATATATACCTTAAAGCAGATACAATTAGCTTATTTTACATAAGCTAAACAATATCTATTCTGGGACGATCATTGTGATAATAATAATGAAATTTTACTCTTGCATACTACGCGTTTCACGAAAATTAAATACACGTGATATCTCACCGCACCCCCTTGTCATATTTCGTGATTTTCGTTGAACCCCCTCCCCCCACTTTCGAGCCTCACGTGATTAAAGGACGGCCCCTTAGGCAGGGGGGAAGTGTTAAGACATTCAGTTCTGTTCTTCACTTTCCGCCGAATTTGAGGATTTGTTTTTGCCGAATTTGATTCATTACCTCGAGTGGGAATCGAACCCACAACTGTTATAGTCACATCCATATTTATTCTTCTTCTACACATCAATTTAACATTAACACATTCTTTACTCCATTTACATATTTTTTAAAGAATAATCGAAAACTATTTTAAAATGTGTCGTGGTGCAAATTGCGTCTGTCTACCCTACCATATGCGGTATACAGCGTGAAACGAAGAGTTATATGAATAAAACAGACACTATTTGGTTCAAAAAATACGTTATAAAAAGCTCCCAAAAGTAAATAAATCGTAAGATATATAAAAAAATAAACCAACTGAACAAAGTAAATTGAACTAATCAAAAATAGCTATACGGTTAATTTATATACAGAAGAAGTGGGCAAGAAGTATACCAGCCAAATCTCTATACCACCTACTAAAAGACCTATATCTGTCAAGAACTGCAGTAAGTTATATTTAAGAACGACTACTAAGACTGTATTAGCAGGCTAGACACGGGGCCCCTTTATGTACGTCATAAACCTTAAACCTTAAACCTACACCCGGAATCATCAAGCCCCGGGGTTACTCAGGGTTACTCACTCTGTTACCCCCGGACCCGGTACCCGCACGGTGAATCTAATGGAATGCTAAGAAATTCGTCTCAATAATGTGCTTTAATAAGTACAAATAAGTAAAGTAAGAAGTACATTACGTATGATATAGTAATACTGTTTGTTTGGTCGGGATTAGCTAAGCTATAAAAAATCACTGCAGACGATATCGATAGAAATTCACGTAGCAAGGGTGAAACATTAACTTTACCAGTTTTGTTCACCGTCTTTATTATTTTAAAAAACTTTTCTTCGGATTGCCAAAAGAAACGGAGCGATATGCACTACAGTCACTGCTGCATATCTCACCTCGTGTACTGTTTGCTACCTCTTCAGACAATGCCCTTCGGGGGTCCTTGCGTGCTTTTTATATGACCTTTCTCGACGTGCCTACACCACCTGACCACGTTCTTCTAAACGCCATATTTGGAATCACTGCTAGTAGTTTTTAAAAGAATATAGATATACATAAAGTTCTTAATATTTTTTAGTGGATTAAAACTAAAGTGCCAAACTGTCACGACAAAAGAAGCATCGGCTGAAGCGCCAGCAGCAGCTGCGTGCAGCGGATGTGATAAGCTGATAGCTTATCACTGATAGCTCTGTCATAAGCGCCACCTGGATCCGTATATGAGTATTCAAATTGGATATATAATTTTTTTGTTTTCTTTTTATTTATTTTTATTATTAACTAACAACCCGAGCGCGGCTTCGCTCGCTCAATTACATTATTTTATTTACTAGTCTCAATTACTTTCTCGTTCTAATGACATTTTATTTGAGGCCATCTTTATACATTGAAAACTAAAATATCAGCTAAATTAATAAAAGAATTGTAGTATTTTTGTCGAAATAAATATTTCAATTTGACATACCTTTTTTATCGACCGATTTAAATAAAACAAACACAAAATGTAGAAGAAAGTCTGCCAACATATAATAGGGAAAACTGCATTTATCTGGTTAGCGGTTTCTGAGATTAGCGCGTACAAACGCACAGA
>DWMZ01006428.1:0-10328 GCA_018249855.1 Eueides tales michaeli | reverse complement strand
TCAAGAATAACTATAGTTATTTGGCTTTTAAATAAATGATGCCATTAAATTTTTATTTTTATATATAATTTTTATTGAGTTGATGCAGTCTTCTCTCCACTTTTCGGAGCTCTGAACTTCTCATGAACTATCGAATGACTAAGTACTTGACTTGTGGATGCCAAAAGTATTCCTGAGTTTCCAGCTTTCGGACGTGTTAACATAATACTACCGTCATTCAAGTTTAAAAAGCTTAAAATGAAGTAATCTTTGGTTACAAGTTTAAGTGAATCTTAGGATTTGAAAGGATACAACTAATATTAACACTTTATAAGAAGTTAGCGAAAGGAGTAGATAGATGCGCTATTCGAAGATATCCATGTTGTATCGAACCGATAACACTGCCTCAGTTAGACTATTTATATTTATATAAAATCAACAATATACTCGTAGGTGTGACTCTCCCAAGTGAGAATTGAACCCACACTCACAACTTCTAAATTGTGCCAGGAAATCCTAATTTTTTAGATAAATTTCTATATAATTAATACTAAATTATTCTAAAATATCTTATTATCCTTTGTTTAATAACTGTCAAGTGCTTCACAGAATCTTAACAATAGCTCATTTCAATCAAGTTGAGAAAAGTCCTTGAGAGCGAGCTTTTGATACTCCGAGACTAATTTGGCAATAAAATATAAAGTGATCTGGGATATATATGTACAAACATTCATATTACATTCTATTTTTCGGGTATGTTTTCTTTATTTATATAATACTAGTGTAGACTATAGTTTGTGATCGCATGATCATATAAATGTTATTTCTTTTTATTTTGAGATGTGAAAAAAAAAATTAAATGGAAATTCAAATATTTTTAACATGAAAAATTGAAACAGGCGTCTTTGATTACTAATATTGTTCGATGATTACATTTTTGTTGTTATCAGACAGACAGAGAGCTTCACGTTGTATCCCACGACAGGGTAGGTAGAGGGAACTTGGGAACCTAGTATGAGTGTCTTACTCAGTTCCGTTTCCGACTTTCCGCCGAAGTTGATGCATTGGATGTTGAGTGGCCGCCGCTGGTCAAAGCTGCGTTTTGCCTTGTTACCAGAGCGAAATAATGAACACCTTAAATATTTAAATTGAAAATATCAAATATTTAATATCCTTCAGTCCCTGAGTTGTAGTGAACCTGCGCCGCGACAAGCCTCACTACTACTTTTGAAGGTAAAGATTTTATGTTCTCTACGTAAAAATTGCAATAGAAAAATAATACAGTAGCACCGTAATGTTGGAGCGGTACAGAGTCTGACAGTTAACTTTGGCTTCGATTCCCTCTCGAGGTAATGATTTGTTTTCATTTCTTCGCTATATTAACTAGACAAAAAGTTTCTATTCTTTCGATTTAGGTGATGGGTGAAAAACAAAGTGACCCGATATTGCTGTTACTCCTACACATACTGGATACAGCGATGAAGCAGAAAAAAGTCTGTTGTGTCTCACAATGTTTATACATTTTGTATATGATTTGCGTACATAAAACATACAAAATTATTTTTAATACTTTAAGTATTCATAACCTTTTATATTTTATGAGAACAATAACAATAGTAATTTCACGTTTTCTCGTAAATCATGGTAAGCCGAATGAGTATTGTAAGATACACTCATGCAAGTGGGTATTGTTCTCACTACTGTTACGATTACAATCAGATGTTGTCCCACTGCGCAAGACCATAATTTATAATAGTAGAGTAGAGTACTTCAAAGGTAAACATTCAATTTAAGAACCAACAACCAATTGGCGCCGTACACACGTTTAGTCAAAAAACAGAGCAGTAGGTAAATTGACGATAGAACAATTAAGGTAACTGAAACGCAAATGCTTACACAATGTCTCTACATAGAGCAAAACAACAGAGATCTGTACTGAATCTGGAGTGAATTATCAATTTTCGAAAACGCTTATGTCGACGATTGGCTAATTTATTTTTAGATTACCTCTTTCATTGAATGATCTTTTGAAAAATAAATGTTCATTATTTTAATCATTGACTGTGAAAATAATGAATATGGTATTCCGAAGATTCATGCGGGCTGTATCGGCGCATAAGCGTGTGGCTGTAAATGCCTCAAGTTGTACGTGGGATTCCATTCAACGAATTGAAATACTTAATATTTACCTTATCCTGGAAACAAATATAAGAGTATATAGATAAATTATTCCCATAAGTAGACATTAAGCGTGTGTACTATAAGATGTTGTCCTACAAAGCGAGTCTCGCCTCAAATCGACTTATATAATTACTAAACTATCATAAATATTCTTGACCCTATCTTTGTACCGCCCGTGCACTGTAGACACTTCTCTCTAGAGATCAGAAATCAGTCTGCACTAAATACAACTATAAATTTCTATAAAATCATTCAAATTAAAAACCATTATATATAATTTGATTTGTTAAGTACAATGATTCTATTAAAGATACTTATTGATTAAAAACATTATTTTTAGCAGCTTTACGCTTTTTCTGCATAACAGGGTGACAGACAATAAAACTAAGACACTTTCTTCCCCAAGCACATTGTAAACAGTCCGACGCTGTCTCGTTGACTTGAACCTTAATATTTACTTCATTGTTTAAGCGAATTGTTTTTAGAATCTAAAATTTAAAAGAGCTTCAAGTTTTATCCCGCCGCCGTAGGTATAGGAACCTAGTGTTCATACAACCCGTTCCTCGCACACTAATTACCGTTGAATACCATAATTCAACGCCGCGCTTCATCTACGGAAGCTGAAAATTGAAAGTAAAATGTAAGATTTGATTAACAAACTTTTAATCAAGTTCCTGTTAACCCCGTCTGGTTTGTCTTCAACAGTTCTCAAATAACCGCACTAAGTTCAAGCTCAGTCTTTATCAAGTGGATGTTTTTTTTCAACTTCACGCTGTATCCCGCACATGGCAGGGCAATATTTAAATTGAAAATACTAAATATTTCATTTCCTTGAGTGGCAATCAAACCCACAACCTGTCGGTTACAGTCACACGCTTGTTGCCGCTGCGCCACGACAGGCCTCTTAAGTGGATGTTAAAATTATAATTATACTCATCAGTAAATTAATTAAAGTACTGTAATGTGGGTTCAATCTCCTCTCGGGGTAACAATTATATATTTTCACAGATGACAAAGTGCGATGTTAAATATTTCATTACGCTAATAATTATGTAGGCGATGCGCTGAGAAAGATTTTTTAAAAGCAAATTCTCTGGGCCTACCCCTGCTATAGAAGTGACTTATTAGTAAATATTTTCAGATATATGTTAATAAAAATACATAAAATACGTAGAGCTTATAAGAGATACATGTATTTTATGTGCAATAATATTATTTGTAGTCTTTATATTCTTAATAGACTTTATAAAATTATAACCTTTATATACGTGTTGTGTAAAGAAATATGAGGTTATTTCTTACGTCGCCTGCGAACGAGCGATTTGTGCAATAAATCTGTTCTATAAGCAGGTGGAAGTCTACAAATTGAAAAATTTAAATGTATTATCCTCCATGCCAAACGTGCTACGAGTACATACTTTATGACTGAATTACGAATAGTCTGTAGTGTCAGTCCTACAGGAAGCTATCTACGGCTCGAAGGGTGGGTCTGCTGAGAAGAGCCAGTAAAAAACTCAACAGTTTTTCTTTTTAAAAGCTACTACAAAGAGAACGACATTTTTAATTTGAGTTTCGTACCTTTTATATAAAATAAAAATATTCAGATACTTATTGCAGCGTAAGATTGTCAGCGCTATCGTTGTGGGTCAATACTCACTCGGAAAAATATATGATTTTAATTTTTGTTGCAAAGAAAAAGTGCGGTGTCTTCTGCATTTAAAACGCAACCTCTTGAAGTCCGATTTCAAATGCAGAAAATGAAATGTATGCACTACGTTAAAGTAATTTTCATTCATCAATTATAACTCCAAGCTTAATTTCACACACAATAAAATAAACAAAGATAACCTAGTTTAAGTACACTTTGTTTGTTTCCTGAACTCTAGATATTAATTAGATTAGCCCTCTATAAAAACAAAATACACATGAAAATAAAGCTTGTATCAAATAATATGAAGTTTTTAACAAAATTACTTTCGCAAAAGCAAATTTGTTGTTGTGTGTGAATGTTGTCTCTCGATTACTGAAACTTTTAATTAAGTCCTTTCAAGTTTTGTTACGAGAGCGATTTCCGGCTTACATTTATGGAATTCATTAAAATAGCTTACGTAATTACAAACACGATGTTTTATATATTATGAGGGATGGATCCACAAAGTATTATTTGCAAATTTGCGTTTGTAAATTAATAAATAATATATATATTTTTATGTTATAATTAAAATGATAAAAATAACTAAGTATAAAAGTAATACGGGCTAATTTACAGTACGCTCTGCCACCTGAATCAAAGTCAAAATATCAAGACCCACACAATTCATTGGGTCCCCAACGATCCGAACGGCTCTACCTTATATGCGATCAAATGTTTCAAGCTGATACTTAGGTGTACCAGCCCAGAGGTGAGAACAGTATTCCATATGAGGCTGAACCTGAGCCCTATATAGGGTCAAACGGTGTTTTGGCGTGAAGTATTGTCTCGCTCTGCTGATGACCCCCAGTTCCTTCGAGGCTAACTTGGCCTTGCTTTTCAGTTGATCGCGGTACTGGCAGTCGCTCGAAAAGCTGAGGCCCAATATACTGATGCTGGGCGCCGAGTGTCTTCAAAAACCGGTGATGAAATGAAGCAAATGAGCAAGAGTGCCGAAATGCTCACCTAACAGCTTTCTTACTGAATTTCAGATGGAAAGTAGAGGTCGATCACAATCAAAACTAACGGTCTTAATACGACGATCCCTCTGCCTGCACTCATGTAAATTGCATTCTAAGTATTAAATTTCGTATACAATTACAAAAAACCTACACCAAATTTGTTCGTAACTGGAAACTCTAAACCTAAAACCTTTACAAACATGGTTTTAATAAAAGTATATTAAGTTATAGCGAGCGTAAATACGCGCGAGTCAGACGTCACTCGCTATGAGAAATACATTTTTTTCTCTTTGACTCATAAAATTTACAAGCTATATTGTTTAAAGGAATATGTAGTATACAAATACTAAGCCTGATAGCCTTAAAAATGCATTGGAAAGTGGTGTTTTAACACCTAATTTGTTCTGCCGACCCTGCTATGCAAATATTAAAAAAAATAAATAAGTAATGGTAACATTAACATACAGTATGTTATATAACGCAACAGAATTAATATTATAAACACAGCTCAACCAAAGTGAAAACAAGTACAATTTTATTTCGTAGAAGGGAAGAGGCAAGAGCACTTGACCTTATGTGGGTGTATGTGTGTGTAGCGATACTCAACACCATATTGAAGAAATGAAAGAAAATTGCTTAAAAAAGTAAGGAAATCGAAATCGGAACCTTATTTTTACGATCAGACAACTGTATATTAATTATATAATTTATTTTTTCTTAAAAACGATCCAATGTGATTTTGATTTGGAATTTACTTTGTATATAAATAAATACAAAAAAACAGTTCATACATCACAAATTATTTAAAGCTAACGCCTGTTCAGAAGCACTTTATAAATTGCTCCACGATACGCCTACAGAATACAAATAGTGTTTAAGTAATTCTTTTCTTCTAAAATATTTTCTACAATATGACCTAGACTGACCTTCTTGTTAGAAAAATATTCTCTAGGGGCATAATTAATCAATAAACCCAAATAGAGAAGGCCAAATAACATAGAAAATATAAAATACTAGCGACCCGCCCCGGCTTCGCACGGGTGGACATCCATTTTTTAGCAAAGCATTTAGGACAAATCTTATCCATTGCTCCGATTTGGATGCTGTTCTGAAGAGCATAATCAAGTTGTGGATCATACCTAAACGCCGATCTATTACTATCGGCTAAAATTCTATTGCGCGTTCTAGTCGCTAGCTCTCTGTGCCATAAGTCGCTGCGAGCGCTCGGTGCTAGATTCTCGAGCACGCGTTTGCGAGGTTATAACTCTATTTTCAGCAAGTCGCTGTGCGCGTTCGGCACTCGATTGGCGTTGGTGTACCTGTAATGTTCTCGCATTCTACTCCACCAGGCGAAGTGAACGTTCATCGCTAGATTCCGTTGCGCGTGCTCGTGACAGTCTATCTATTTTCAGCAAGGCGCTGTGAACGTTCACCGCTAGATTCTATTGCTCTCAACTGTGAAACGTATTCTCTTTGACTTGCGAGACGTTCAGAATTTTCTGAAGAAGATTTCCCATTGCGACGTATTTTTGCTAATCTCGCTTGGGAACTACTTTCAGATAGCTGCGATCGATTCTTTTTAGGCATATTGTTTATCTTGGGTTTATGTTAAAAAAAACCCTACCTATCGTCAGACAAAAATAAATACCAGTTTTTTTTTCGAAATATAATAATTCGAATATTTTTTTCTTTAATATTTGAGACGACTATAAAGCAAATATATTTAAGAAATATTGAATGCAAAATTATTTATAAGTATTTTCCAAAAAAACATTTGATAATGAGTACCTAAATAGTTCCGAAATTTTAATAAGTGCATTAATTCAGTAAATTTACTCGATTTGGCCGCGTCCGCTGCGTAGAGAGCCGACCGCGCGAGCCGTGCGGCAACCTGCTTTATAGATGTGCACCCCCCTCCCCTGCGGTTTCGCCGTGCGACACATATGGGCGGGCGGCCATCATTAATTTTAATAATAATTACAATTTTAAATTCGTAATATCTTTTGAATGGATTGTTTTGATTGGAATAAAATAAAAACTAATTTATAGCTATTGAAACAATCTTGCGCAATAAATAGTTTATTTGGGTAAGGATTAATATTTGAAGATAATATGATCAATAAACATAGGCTAATAATTTTAATTACTTTTATTCTATAGAAAAGTGGTTATAATGGCTAAAATATAAATGTTTGGTTTATACTATCGCGGCTTTTTTGTAGGCATTATTGAGTTCTACAACTTTTCTATAGAAGTCAACCATACATCTCTAACCATTTAGGCAGCGTTTGCAAGAATCGTTAACGTACGACAGTTTTTTCGTCGACTTACTCCACAATTTTCACTACCACGAAAAATCCTATCTATTTTCCGGGATAAAATATAGCCTATACGGATTCGGAAGAATCCTTGTAAGTAATGGTAAAAGAAATTTTGAAATCGGTCCAGTAGTTTTTAAGCCTATACAATACAAACATACAAAAATACAAAAATACAAAGGTTTCCTCTTTATAACATTATAGTATAGATATGGAAACGCTATAGATAACTTAAGTTACATTATTTTAAAATATCGTTGTAAACTATTGTCAAAAGAATGTTATAATAATTATAAAACCAATGCTCCCACACATTGCGGCGTTATCTTAAATTAAAAGGAGCCATTGCGCTTTGATCCCTGATGAGATAAATCTAGACAAAGAAAAAGCAGTTAGAGGACAAGAAATCTGTGATCTGTGATCTTGTCCAAGCATTTTCAGTGTTCATAATTATTATTTTGATATAGTTTTTTTTATCAACATTTAACCTTTTAGGAGATTATTGTTAAATTCATCAAAATCAAATGATTATTAGATTCATTTATATCGTCATTCTCCCATTTTCTCGCTTTAATAACAAGAAAAAAGCCGGCATTAAATTTTTCCGCTTAATACGAAATATTTTAAAAACGTTGGTAATAGAGTTTCTCTACGTCTATTCTACGAGTCTACGCCCTAGCAACGAAATGCAATTTGAAAGCTCGCGCGTCTCTGTGGAACTTACTGTTCATACTTACATGGGTGTGCTGAATTCTAAAATTTTAAGCCTCTCATTTTAGTGTTCACACTCACATTTACTCTGGTTTTATTTTCATGGCTGACAATGCTATTTGATTGGAAAAAAAATTAATTGATTCTACTTATTTGATAGTTATCGTGATTATTATATTACATACAGTTTTTGCCGGCGGCTTTACTCTTGTGATCAGATAGAATGATATATGACACATTCTTAGTGCCGGTGATAACTCTGACAGCAAGTACAGTGGGTTGCATAAAATGATTAATATGATATAATATACATATCTGTCCTTACAACTAAACAAACTCTTAAATTTTATACTATAAGAATAGAAAAGTAAACTTTGTTTATTAAATTATATATTTACACTATATTTAAATATAAATAAAAGAAAAGCGAAAATATCCAATTAACACAAAAAGTGGACTTATCGCTGTTCAGTGTTTTCTTCTGGACAAGCTTTAAAATTTTAAATTTATAATTTAATTAATTATGGTATAAATAAACATATATATCATACTGCAACTGTTTAAAACACAATTTTAATCGTCAAGGCTTCCTGCCACATTAAGACATTAACATTTTTCGACTGTACACATGAAGAATGCGGGTGCGATGCCAATTTAAAATGCTAATTTTAAAATTATTGTCATTTCTCAGTTCTAATAAGACAATGCGTTCAAATTCCCGCCCTCGAGCCGAGTGAAAAGCAAATTATGCAGACAGAGGGGAACGTAGTATCAGAATATTCCGCTAAAGACGTGTAAAGTTTCATGAATGTCTGAGAAATTTTATGGCCCTAAAAAAGAGAATAATTAGGTTTAATTCATATTTGTCCATTTCGTGTGCAGTAAAAATAAAACTAAGATAGATAAGAATGTAACAAATTGGTGTAAATAAGGTATGTGTTTGTTGTGCCACAATCCGCCACTCAACATGAATGAATCTTAAAAGGAATGGAGTAAATTTACACTAGATTCATAGATTACTGCTGCCTACACTGCATACATTCTATACAGGGTACAGGTTGAAGCTAAATATATTTTAAAAAGCGTAAGTCCAACACGCGCAGACTGATTTCCACTTTTATCCTCAGTATGGAGCGCGGAAATTTAAATAAATTACACTTCCGAGTGGGAATCACAAATTCATAAACGTCCGTCACGACTATTCAGTCAGAATACAGCGAAGTGCTTCGGCAGCCTCTTATTGTGTTAATGACAAAATTATCAAAAAATTAAAGACTTTTTATATTTATGATGTTTCCCAAAATACAGAAGATTTGTAAAAAAATTAAAGTATATCAAATATAGATTATAAAAAAAATATTATTATTTCTCACTCTAATGTGAAGTAGCCTAACAGCGGCAGTATTCCCGCGTTGATACGTTATTGGTACTTTCAGAAAGCGTCTATTTTCATAGTAACTGTCAACAACGCACCTGCCAGTGATTAGAGGTGTACGTTTTATTATAGAACCGAACGAAAGAACTCATATTTTTAAAGAGCATGTTAATCTGTTCATTCTTTAGAACGCCTAAGCGTTCTTTTCGTTCGTTTCATTTTTCATGTACTCTCGATTTTGAATTTACGAACACTTTCGTAAGTGAACAAATACGTACACATACAGCGATAACTCATTCATACGCACTCATCTTTATTGTTTATGTTACTCGAAACTAGGGAATAGTTTTTGCATTCTAAATTATGCTTTAACTCCATGGGTTAAGAACTATAAAAGAAATTACTTAGTATAGATTGTTTAGTAAAAATATTAAAAAGGTTTTGTATATTCAAAATTGTTCTCTAATACAATTTAGTAAGAACTATAATATTAAGATAACTTAAAGTAGTTAAAAATGTTCCGTAAAGTAATAATAATAATTTGTAGGTTTTGATATATAAATAGAAATATTAATAGGTACTTTACATCGGTAATATTTAAATATTGCATTCTAATATTTAAATATTACCGATTTAAAGTACCTATTCAATTTTAATCTTGAATGACGTAATAATTTGAAGGACACTTGTTGATACTTTTGTTTTGTATTCGTATTGTTTGTTTTGTCTTTTTTGCATTTAATTAAGAACTATAAAGAAGTGTTAGTTTTAGTTCACTTGTAATAAATTTAGATTTGCGTAAAAAGCAAGGGCAGCAAGAGATTTGCGCAAGAGTACGACTGTAATAGCGACAGGTTGTGGGTTTAATCCCACAAGAAAATATATTATCAATTATATTTTAATTTGCTGGTAACAAGGTAAAGTGCGGCGTTAAGCTCTGCCACTCAACACGCAATGCCTCAAATGCAGCGACAAATGAGGAATGGAACCCCATGCACGCACGCACGCATGCACGCACGCACGCACGCTTTCACTCCCATTACCACCCCCACTCCCACGCCCACTCCCACGCCCACGCCCACGCCCACGCCCAATCCCACGCCCACTACCAC
>DWMZ01006427.1:0-10328 GCA_018249855.1 Eueides tales michaeli | reverse complement strand
CCCGAGGTACCGGTAAACATCGTAAAATGTTTGTAGCGAGGTCCCGGAATTACAAAAGCTATAAAACGACCGCGAAATATAACCAAAATATTACAAAAATAACATAACATTTGTTATTTTAGATTATGAGTATAAATCTAAGAAAGAAAAAAATCATTCGAAGACATTTTATGGATTTTCTTTATTCATTGAAGCACTTAATTTTATTATAAGATAAATCTAAGCAAACCATAATTTTGTTTGCCTTTAAGTATTGACTGTTTCATTAATCTACATATATTGAAACAAATGGAATAAAACATCACTTTCATACAAAATGTATTTTATTAAAACATTTAAATATAAAATAATAACAAGCATATAAATACATATTTTAGTAAATAATTAAAGTGAATTGCATTGCATTGAATTAATGATATATTTTTATACAATTTTTTTCTAAAGAACCATAAATGTTCATTTTATAAAATATTCAAATAATATGATACATGTTATATACAACTATAATTAATGACTATTAATTTTGTCATATATATATTTTTAAATATTTTTTTTAAATTTTATAACTAGTATATTAGAATCTTTGACTTACAATCAGTTCTCAAAAGCCTAAACTTCATGTCAATTATCACATTTAAAAATTAAAATAACATCTAATGGCTCAATATAATTTTACCAATCATTAAATTAATATACTTTCGAATTCAGTCTTAAAACATATTCCAAATTATAAAATCACATTTCATAATTGTTATTAAGAAAATATATTTATGAAAAAAAAACACAATTACTGTATTTCATTTTTTTATATAAAAAGTATACATTCATTTTATTATTTTCATACAATTAGTGTATCAATTTAAAATTATTTTTTATTTTATTATACAAACGTAGGATCAACTTCTAGACTTTAATAGAAAAACCTTCTCCATTTAAAAAAATACTTTTACATATAAACAATATTTATCAATAAAAAAAATATTATTAATATACAATATTTATTTTATATAAGAAATATACTAGTAACTACACTTTACTTGACTTACATCGCCTTTCCATCCATATTTTATGTATAGGGGTTAAAGAAGAATGCTTTAAATTTTCTTTCCACGGCTTAAGACGTAGGCTCTGTCTGAAAAATTTAAATTATAACTAACTTTATTTTTCTTTTTTTTAAATCTCGCGTACGACGTGGGAGGTAAAGGGAACCTAGTATTAAGTCTGTTCCTCACGCACTGCCAAATTTACCCTCCAATTTTGGACACTTTTTTTAGCTTCACGCTGTATGGGATACAGCACTTGGCAGGGTAGGCAGAGGGAACCCGGGAACCTAGTGCAAAGACACTCCGTTCCACTTCCGTTCCCCACTTTCCGCCGAATTTGAGGTATTGCGTGTTAAGTGACGGATTTTGGATAGGTATCGCGTAATATTATGTAATTTAGCGTTACACCATAATACTAGGATCGATAAAATAAAAATAATTCACTCCTGCAAGTGTAGATCGAACACACAACCGCCACATTAACAGTGCCAGTACGCTGCCCCGTTGCGCTACGTTAATTAGTCAATATAACTATATTCTATTGACTTCAATAGAATATAATTATGTAGACTAAAAATAAAAAAAATATATAAACTGCCAAGTGCGGGATACAGCGTGAAGTGAAAGAAAGCCTGATTTCTCTCTGTCTATCCAATATATTTGCGGGAATGAGCGTGAAGTTTTTACAAATATTTTGTTCGATACAAGCTTTTTATTATATAATTTACATTGGGAAGTAGGTTATAGAGCACGCTACAAGATTTCATACGCACTAACTAAAATGGTAAATTATTTAATAAATAGCTTGTATTGATCAAAATACTTGTAACAACTTCACGCTCTTTCCCGCAGATATAGGATAGACAGAGAGAATAAGAAGAGAAACACCATAAATCAAGCAACATTGAGTATTGTGTAGGTGCAATACCGCTGCAGCATTCATTATTTAAAATTTTTATTCATATAGGGGATATTACCTTATATTAAAAAAAATAATATTCTGTGCAGAAATCCATTCATGACAATCGACCACTATCAATATTACACCAATGCGGCTTCAGCCACTATACAAGATACTACATTACCTTATTAATATACTTATTGCAACCAAGTGATATAAAATTTTCATATAAAATTACGCCTACGTATACTATACTGCACTACAGAAGACAACGTAACTTTTATGTTTATTCACGCTGTATCCCGCACATGATAGGGTACACAGAGGGAACTTGGGAACCTAGTATTAAGACATTCCGTTCCGTTTCCCCCTATCCACCGAATTTGAGGAAATGCGTGTTGAGTGGCGAAACTCAACGCCGCAATCAAATCAGGAAACAAAATCAATATTAGTAAATAGTCTGTCTATCATATATGTCGTCATATCAATGTTAAATTGACATATCTTTAAACGAGTAACCGTATTTACCTTATGTACTGTGGTATAAGTTTTTATACAAGTTCATGTAACCCATGATAAGAAAAAAAATATTTATAAGATTCTTTGCTCAATGCTTATTTTTTTGTAGGAATTAATAGTTTCAAGAACTAGCCAATTCAAAGAATCTATTACTATCACAAAGATAGTTAGACACTTATTAGCGACAATTAGACAATACACAAAGCATCCCAACAAAAATGCTAACAACATATTTTCAATATTTATTATTTTCCTTTATTCATATACAGATACAGTATAAAGCTAAAAAGAGAAAATATGTAATTTGTAACAAGCCTATAAGAATTTTGACGTAGACTAGACTACACCTCTCTTTTCTAACTACAACTACTTATAATAGTAATTTAAAGTAAAACAATATAAATATAATACTGAGGCCTGTCGTGGCGCAGCGGCACAAGCGTGTGGGTGTAACCGACAGGTTCTGGATTCGATCCCCAGTCGAGGAACTGAAATATTTAATATTTTCAATTTAAATTTTTCATGTTTCATTTCTTCGCTCTGGTAATAAGGAAAAGCGCGGCGTTGAGTTCCGCCACTCAACACGCAATGCCTCAAATTCGGCGGAAAGTGGGGAACGGAAGTGGAACGGAGTGTCTTAACACTAGGTTCCCGGGTTCCCTCTGCCTACCCTGCCTTGTGCGGGATACAGCATGAAGCTATAAAAAAAATACAAAAGAAATACATACATTGCATTCCATATCATCACGTTTCTTATTCGCCATAGTCCCAGCATTATATTCATTCTCCAAATCGAATAACTGAAATATACAATAGAAATATGCATTGTATAGAGATAATAATTAAAAACAATAATTACACTAGGTTCCCGGGGTTCCCTCTGCCTACCCTGCCTCGTGCAGGATACAGCGAGCAAGCTGAAATAATTAATGTACAAATGTTATTAAAAATATCAAAATAAAACATATAAGCAAATATAAAATATTTCAATCTGTGGGGATCGAATCCACAACCTATCTTGATTACTTACCTTTAAAATATCTTTATTAGACAAATGTTCGCCTGGTCCAGTTTGTACGAAATGGCGGAGAAGCCTTCCGCCTTTTTCCATCAATAACAAGCCACCGGTTTGAACCCAATCCCCTTTCAGATCACCACCTAAGCCTATGCATGATGTACTAACTAATTAGCTACATACTAATATTTATTTAAATACAAATATATATAGACTATTTACTTATAGATATATAGTATAAGAAAAATTAAACTAAGTAGTTAAAAATATATTTACGTATGTTTCATAGTTAATATATAATTTTTTTTTTGATATCCTTGCATCTAGTGGTTTATTAGAATATAAAAAAAAGCTTTAAGCCTTAAATCGTTGAGTTTTAATTATAAATATGCTAGTTTGTGTGTGTCTATGGTATCGTAGTTCGTACGTGAATGAGCTGATTTGAGTGCGGTTTTTAATTGAAAACCCTGTTCAATACTATGGTTATTTAGTTTTTTATATAAAAAATTGCTCTAATCTCCAAGCACTGACAAGATAAAGAAATATTTTTTTGTAGAAAGAACTCGCACAATGTTAATATATATGTAAATATTAATAAAAAATAATAAAACACGTTTCAATTTTTAATAGGCTTAATTAAAATAAATGAACATATTTGTGCAGATACAAAATTGTATCGATAGGCCTTCACAAATCTCACAGTCATGCTTACTTTGTTATATTAGTCGATAAATACATATATTTCCGCATTGACGCATTTCAACTTCAATTCGCAAGAAGTTTATACCTTATAGATATATAAAAATAGTTTATATATAAGTACGAGGCGTTGAAATAAAAACGTGCCTCTGTGCACGCAACATACTGTAAGTCCATTTTCTATTGTAGGAATTTAAATATTTAATATTTTCATTTCTTTGGTAACAAGGCAAAGTTGCGGCGTTGAGTTAAGCCACTCAACACGTAATGACTTAAATACGGCGGCAAGTGAGAAATCAAACGGAGTGTATATTGTAAAAAAGTTGATAGTATTTAATGTCAAAATCTGAGATTGTAAATGTAAGATTGTAGTATTAAAAATGTAGGATTAAAGGTTTAAAATATTAAATAAACATTCGAAAGTCGCCGAGAAGCAATTTCAACATCAACTCTACACTAACATTACTCTACATTATTCAAAAGAAGAAGAAAAAACGCAAAAAGCATTACGTAACCTCTATTTTAATATATTCAAGTATAAAATCAATAAAAAAAAATTGAAAATAATGATAAAACCTTAGCAATACGTCTATTGTGTAAACGATCCGCAGGCGCTAACTGAACGTAATGACACAGCAGCTTCCCGCCAATTTTCAAAATTAGAGCGCCGCCATTTTGTAAGCCGTCACCAATTATGTCACTAGTTAAGCCTACGTATAGGAGAATCTATGTCCACGATCATTGATTTTAATAAGTAAATATTTTCGAGAATCACTCTAATTTACTTTTTAACCTTAGAGAACTTAGTGCTGTATTTATTTGTTTCTTCTTTATTGCACAAAATTTGAAAAAAAAAAATGTACCTTCATTTTAGTTAGCGGGCTTAACTCTAAATAGCATTTTCTACCACTACTACAGATCTATACGTCTTAACCTAAATAAATAAACAATATACATATAAATATATGGAAGAAATATATAATTATATACAGATATAATTTTTTTCACTTTCACATTGTCACAAGTGCGTGATGCCCTTGGCAGGGTAGACAGAAGGGAACTTGGTAACCTATTGTTAAGACACTCCGTTCCTATTAGTACGGTTCTGATCCCCACTTTTCGCCGAATTTGAGGCAATGCGTGTTTAGTTGCTGATATAATTATGTAGAAATACATAATAATATAAAAACTATGGCTCCGTTCTCCACTTTCCATATATTTTAGGCTTATATTATGTGACGAGTATCATAGTCACGATATCTCAAGCCTAGTTAGGCTAGAAACTGAAATTCAATTTAAATATTTGACACCGCCATGGTGCAGCGGCTGTACACGCAACAGTTGTTGATTTATGTTCCCACTCGAGACAAAAAATATTTTCATTTCCCCCAATTGTACTAAGACAATCAACGGCGCTAAACATGCAATATCTGGAAAATTGGTAAGTGCATGCCTATTTTATCCTGCTAAATAAAGGATGAAGTATAAAGCTACACAAAAAATATATTTTTCTACCTGGGCATCCAACCCACAATGATCTTGTTCAATTTGACATTATTCAACTATTCCCCAATTATATTACATAAGTATGCAAATATGCACAACACATATAAAAAATAAAATATACGATAAAATTAAAAAAAAAACAATATTTCCTAACATATATCATTTTCTTTAAGCAATTAGACAAAATACTTTAAGAACACATTAAAAATAACTTTAAAATAAAACAGTTGAACTCACCCATGCTTCGTCCCTTCGAAATAGCTTCTCTCGACTGTTTCCAAAATAGTGATGTTAGTATAGAAACCACATTGAACCGTTTGAAACCTAACGCTTGGTATGTAGATCTATCTTCTACGTAATAAAGATCTGAAATACAATAATAAATACACTACCGGGCAAAAGTTTGAGACCACTACGAAAAAACACAAGAAAACAAATAAACCTCAAGATATTTGAAACTTAATGGAAAACTGGATTTATTTTCATGTTACACATAAGATTTAAAACTAAAAAAAGAAAGTGTTGACGAATACTATTGTTCTTAGCAAAATACACACAAGAGAGTTTAAACGGATTTTTCGTCAAAATATCCTCCTTTGCACTTTATTACTTTTTTTAGCAATCTAGGCATGCGAGCAATTAATTAATCTCTATAGATTAATAGCTTATAGATTAACAGATGGAGGAAAGCTGGAATAGCATCTCGCAAGAGACTATTCTCTTACGAAATACTATTCCAGCTTTCCTCCAATGCATTCCACATGGCCTGCTGTGAAGATCTTCCATTTTCACAAAAGTTCAATGGGATTTAGATCGGGGCTTTGAGGTGGCCAGATCATGTTTTCTAATACTTTTTCCAACTGTATTTTGTCTAAATAGCCTCTACATAAATTCGAACTATGTTTCGGATCATTGTCTTGTTGGAAAATAAATCCTCGGCCGATTAACCTTAGTCCGGAGGGAATGGCGTTATTCTCCGAAATTTCCTTTTATTAGTCCTTTTTCATTATGCCTTTGATTTGGACTAGATTTCCAATCCCATAGCCAGAGAAACAACCCCAGACCATAGCTGATCCGTCATGCTTGACAGTCAGCACTACGCACTGCGGCACCATCTATTCTTCGACGGAGCGTTGGACGTGAACTCGCCTTTTTGACCCGAATATTTTAAATTTTGATTCCTCACTCCAAAGAACTTTACTCAATTAGTTACTCAATTAGTTAGGGCCGATTGCACCCGTTTCTTTTTATTCTGCGGTTTTAACAGAGGTTTGCTCACAGCAACGCGTCCAAGCATTTTGGCATCTCGCAATCGTCTTTGCACTGTAGGCACTGATACTGGTTTTACCCGCGTTTTGTAGACTTCTACACGAATTTCTGGAACTTCCAGACGTCTATTCCGCTTGCTGGTCACCACAGTAAATTTATCTTCACTAGACGTTGTAGCCCTTGGTCTCCCAGAGCGCGGACGATCTTGATTACTGCTGATTTGCTTTTAGTGCACAATAGAACGATGAACACAAGTCTTCAATAACTAGAGCTGATTCGCTATCTGACGTTCAGATAACAACAATTTCAGATCGATTCAACACTAATTGCAACCAGCGAAAGGCAAGGTTAAAAAAATATGTTGATTTTGAGAAGTTAGAACATTTGTATTGTATGTTGATGTAAAAAAAATATAAGCGCCAGCTGCAGTAATGAAGTAATAATTTTTTAACAATTGATCTGTCGCCCTACCTATTTTATTATATATATTTAATATTTATAATATTTTATATTGCAAGATTTTAGGCAAACGAACAATAGAATATACAGGTGTGCAGATTAATATTTATCACGAAAATTTTCTAAAATATTTACTGATAACAAAAGTTTTTATTAGTGGTCTCAAAATTTTGACCGGTAGTGTATATATTAAAAAAAATTAAGATCTGTCGAGGTGCAATGGCAAACATGTGACTGTAAGTGTAAACACGACAGGTGGTGCTACTATAGGTTCGATTCCCACTCAAAGAAATGAAACATTTAACATTTTCATTCTTCGCTCTAAATAATTTTTTTCTAGCCAATTTGGCAAATTTAATATTTAAAATTGACGTATTTTATTATTTTTAACATGATTTAAATAAAACAACCACTAAACATTAAGGGGTTGCCAAAATATAATAGTGAAAACTGCGTCAAAATCTGGTAAGCCGTTTCACAATTTTACACAAATCGCAATTTTAGACCCCATCACATTCATAAACGTCATCTACAAGATATTTTTAACAAATCTTCCATGTACAAACAGTTATCAGATTTATAAGTATAGATTTACGGGGGAAAATGTTCTGCTACTTAAGAAATAGTAAGTAATTAAGTAAAACAACTATTACATACCTACTGTTTCAATGAATCACCGCACCGCCTATAATTTTACATAAATTATCGAGATAAATATACATAAATAAACTGCATGTTTAACTTTATATTTTTACACTAATGTATAAAGAAACTTGTTTTTCTGTAATTGTACCTTTAATTGTCTATAAGTTTTTTTTAGCTTCACGCTGTATCCCCCATCCACTTCCGTTCCCCACTTTCCGCTGAATTTGAGGCATTGCGCGTTGAGTGGCGGAACTCAACGCCGCGCTTAATACCAGAGCGAAGAAATGAAACATTAAATATTTAAATTGAAAACATTAAATATTTCATTTCCTCGAATGGGCATCGAGCCCACAACCTGTCGGTTGCCAAGTATGCGATCAAAATAAAAAAAGTTAGAAAGCAAAGATCCCATACATACATTTTTTTATGATTAAAGCGATTTTGATAAGATGTTCTTTTAATTAAAATATTTACAATATTCCATTTTTTACGGGAGATAAAATAGAGCTATAATTAGAAATTTCATACCATAATTACTCGATGTTATTGTAAATACGACAGATTGTGGGTTCGATCCCCGCTCAAGGTTTATAATTAGCCAAAGTGCGGCGTTGAGTTCCGCCTATCAACACGCAATGCTTTAAATTTGGCGGAAACTGGGGAACTGACTTTACACTAGGTTCTCAAGTTCCCTCTGCCTATCCCCAATTCTTTGATGGTTAAACCGATGTTGATAAGATTTTATTTTAAAGAAAAAATGCTATATTTCATGTTATAGTCATCAATATTTTAAATATTAGTTATAATCTAATCAATATTTTAACAACTTCCATAAGAAAGAGTTAAAAACAAAACAAACATAAGTCGATGTCTTCATTTAAAACTAATAAATTGACATGACATTCACATTATACATATATACTAAATTGAAATGAAATTGTAAAGTGTTTTGCTAAGCGTGAAGTTTCTGATTCGAAATGTTGTTTTTTCCTTTCGATTATAAAAAAATAACATTGTGATTTATTTTTAAAAAAAGTATTATTATTATAACTACTATCTGAATTATCAAGAAAAAAGCCTAATATTTTTACTATTTTTAAAGTTTTATTTCATACTTAGGAAACGAATGGTTTAGTGGTCAGAGCGGTTGGACGGATTTCATGAGGCGCGGGTTCAAATCCTGCTTCGTTCAAATATTTATACGTTTTTAAATTTTTTTTAATTTAAATTTAGTATAAAAAAGCCTAATCCAAAAAATCATTACTTCGTCTAGTTTATGTACTTGTTAGGTTAAACTGCTAAACTGATTTTCATACATATATAGCTAGAAACAAACGCGATACACAAGGAATTTGATTAAAAAAACCTTACTTTTGTTAAGGTTAAAATTATTAAATCGTTGTCATTCAAAGAGATGTTCTTTGTCTGATTATGTTAAATGCCTACAAAAATTTTCTAAATTGGCTTAAAATAATTACTACTGGAAGTAATGTAAGTTAAAATGCCAACAATTATATTAATTATTAATAAACACAACACAACAATGACATTAATTTTGTATTGGACATTATTTATTTGTACAAAAAACCAAAAATAAAAATATGATAAAATCAAGTGAATGTGGTATGTAAAAGCGCTCCCAAGCACCAGTGTATCTACATAAATGCGAAGGATAAAATATATTTTTAAAATTATACCTACCTATTGAACTATTTAATACAAAAATGCAGTCCTACCAGTTTGAAAGAAATATCTCGAGCAAAACCTCGGTAACAGTAAATATATGTACTTTAAAAAATATTTTATTATATATATTTTTATTTAAAAAAAGTTAAATATCAACGAGGTTTTCATATTGAATATATTTTTCGCACAGAGCTATTTATTAGCGTTAAAAAGTCATTAAAATAAAGTACGGCTGATAAGCTGATTAAAAAATATTGTGAAGGCATAAAACATAGAAAATGTTACTATTAAAGAAAAACAGGGTGTCTCTATACAATAAGTGTGAGAATATAGTTTCTTTTTTTTCCTCTATGTATGAAGTATCGTTTTAATTATGTTACGTAACATTTAAGTTGTAATAAGCGTATAATAATTTTGACGTAGTTTATTCCGTTTAGAAAAAATGAGTGAAAAACTCTCTAAAGTATAAGAACGTATGACTTAGTTGCTCAGAGCCCTTGGATGACTTCCAATAAACGCGGGTTCAAATTTCGCTGGTTGATATTTTTTTTTCCTAAGTGTATATCACTTTAAATATATTAAAAAT
>DWMZ01006426.1:0-10328 GCA_018249855.1 Eueides tales michaeli | reverse complement strand
ATTACGATTAACAGAAATACATACAGAATTGCTGAAACACATTTTAGCATACATTCAAAATACAAATCAAGATTAAATTTAAGCAATATTGTTATTTCCAAATGTTACACTTTAAATAGCGTAAATACAAAAACATTTTTTAAACTATATTAATAAATAATAAGGTTTTTGATATTCGCGATTTTTACTTGAATATATACAAAACAAGAAACTTTTACTAATAGTACAATGAACATGTTTAATGCCAACATTGATAATACAATCAAAAAATAAATTAAATTTCAAAGTTCTTTGGAACAAAATTAATCAATTATTATTATTCAATTATGAACCAAGTTATACTTTATTTATCATAGTAATTTTAAATGTTCAAATGGATTTGTTAATATTGAATTAAAAATGCTATAGAAAAAAGACTAGACTACGATTGCACACTAGAAATTAATGTAAATGAAACCAAACGCTTTATATTAGTATTATCAGATAATAAAAAAATCACATATTTTTCTAAAAATAATAGAATAAGTAATTTTAAAAACAATACTAGAAAGAAACATCTAAAAATAAAATCACTCCAGTGCTAAATCACCGTGTAATATCGTTCAGACACACTTTGTCTGATTTTGTGGAAACTTGGGAACCTAATATTAAGACACTCCGTTCCATTCTTCGCTTTGCGCCCTACTTGAGGTATTGCGTGTTGAATGGCGGAGCTCAACGCCGCGCTTTGCCTAGTTACCAAAGCGAAAAATCAAAATATCACATATTTCTTTCCTCAAATGAGGATCGAACCCACAACCTGACGCATATACAGTCGCTCCGCCGCGACAGACTTTAATGCAAACTCAAAAAACGTATGAAAACATTAATTTATTTTTAGATAATTTTTACTCTTAATTATATTTTATTTTCATTCCGTTATCATGAAACCTCCTGAATCAAGAGGCTACAAAAATATGTTACAAAATTATCCCAATAAAGTTTTGAATATTATAAATAGTTTAATAATATTTTCTTTTTATAAAAATTTGAAGACTAGAAAAAAAATAAATTGTATAAAAAATTTACATAATAATTAAGACGTATTTAAACATTGTAATGCTAGCATAGCACCTTTTTTTTCTTTATCAATCATCTCTGTAGGGAGATTTTTACATATTTCTGCTACACAAAGACAATTCGTTAGAATTATTGTTTGGTAAAAGAGAAAGTTATTTATTAAATATTTTTCCTATATTTAAAGTGTTATTCCACATTAAGGAAAGAAAAATACTAATTTTTAAAAACGTTACACTGCTAACAACATAAATAAGTTGTAACAAACTTATAAGAACTTCGACGTAGCTTGGTGAGAAAGTAAGTCTAAGTGGCACGGGTTCAATATCCGCTACGCTCAAATCTTTGTGTTTTTAAAAATTATTATTTTAAAGAACGTTTATTTAAAAAATAAATAAATGTTAATATTTGCTGGTGAATAGTATTCTTCGGAAATGTAGAAAATAAAAATATAACAAATATTATTCTTCTATTAGATTGCATCTCTTCTTCTTTTCAAATCAATGAAATACTATAAATTAACAACACACACAAAATACTTAAACATAATGTAAATATTGTACGGTATTAATAATTTTTGGGTTTTATTGGATAATTTAAAAAACTACTTTGTCTAATATAATAACTTTTGCAGTAATCAAACGCCCCCAAGATAAAAAAAACATTAATTCTTAAACATAAATAAATTAATTCCATTATTCGTCGCATTTAAAATAATTATTTAACTGCCATATCGCATATTATAACAATATATTTATACATCTGAGTAGAAACTAACAAAAATATGATAAAAAAATCATATCAATAAAGTACCTTAAATTTTATACAAATTACTAGATTATACACGATATTTATATTAACTGTATATAATATCAAAACTTTTTACATGCATTCTTCTACTTTCACAATAGAAAAAGTTAACTTTTTTTTCTTTTTTACTGTACACTCTCTTTAGGGAAATCCCATCGTGACATTGGCGAAGTAATTTGTGCTCCACCAACACCATAATCAAAAAACAGAATAAATGTATCGTTACAAAGGCAATATATAAAATGACGACTATTTTACTTTAAACAGTACAATAATATACATAATTTTATACTTATTTATAATATGTGGTAAGAAAAAGCCGTAATGTGTAATTACGACATTTCTAAAAAATCTTATAAAAAAATTATTACATAACAATTACAATTATCAAAACATTTGGCCTGTGCGACTAGAAACATTAAACAAACACTTTATATAATTAAATAAAGAATTTAGTGTTATATTTTTTATTTACACAATCTAATGTACACGTATAATATTTATTACAAGAATAATATTTTTTACAAGAATCCATTCAAGTCTAGTCATTGCCATTATATTAACAATATATATAAAATAGCAATCCTGTACATCATTTGGTACAATGACGAGCGTAAATGTTCTAAATTATTTAACAATCTGTAATAGTAATAAAATATTTTAAAATATTAAACTATCAAAATTAAATATATAGATGAATTTAATAATAATCTATACTACAATAGAAAAAATATTTAATGATAAAATAAATCGCAGACAATTATAACAGTAATGTAAATATTGACAATATATAAATGGTTAATAAAATTATAAAACTTTAGGACTTAGTATAGGCCGACAGTATAAACAAACCTTAGTCTCTCTCCTTCAAACCTTCGACATGTCCCTTATAAATAGGGATTTGAAACTTAGAAACATGGATTTGCGAGATGTGTTACAAAATTAAATATATTTTAACAAATGATTAATTTTTGGAGACTACACTTTTGTTTGGCTACACTATTGTTTTACTACATTCTACTTTTGTTTTAATTTTTATGTTGGTACGTTTGTGTCGAAAGTGTTCTCAGTATATTCTTATATTCTTTTTTTAATATACCCTACCGGTAAAAGTTTGAGACCAGTAATTAAAACTTTTGTTATCAGTAAATATTTTAGAAAATATCAGTGATAAATAGTAATCTGCACACCTGCGTATTCTATTATTCATTTAGATTGCTTAAAAGCTTATTCTTTTGTATAGAAGCCAAGGAAAGGGCAATAAACAGGCATTGTATCCAAACATCAATGTCAGACGCGGAAGCGGTAGGCCAACAGATTAATTGTCAAAAATTTATTACCTCATTACCGCAGCTGGCGCTTCTACTTTTTTACATCAACTTACTATACAATTGTTCTAAATTCTCAAAATATGTTTAATTATTATTTTAACCTTGTATTTGTCTGGTCATTTACAAATATCCAGTTAGTCTTATTTTGTGGACACTACAGTCTAGACATCTCTAAAATGGTAAAAGTTTCGGAAATTAGTTTTGAAACGTGATCTGCCATCGTTGTTTCCCACAACGAAGGCAAATCTGAATGTCAAATAGCGAGTCAACTCAAGTTATCGAAGACTTGTGTTCATCGCACTATTGTGCGCTACATGCAAACCGGCAGTAATCAAGATCGTCCGCGCTCCGAGAGACCAAGCGTTATAATGTCTAGCAAAGATACATTTATTGTGGTGACCAGCAAGCGGAATAGACATCTGACAGCCCCAGAAGAGTCCTCCGGGGTTGTTTCTCTAGCTATAGGATTGGAAATCTAGTCCAAATCAAAGGATGGAAATAAAAATTTCCATTAAGTTTTAAATATCTTGAGGTTTATTTGTTTTCTCATGTTTTTTCATAGTGGTCTCAAACTTTTGACCGGTAGTGTATATATCAAGTTAAATTTGCTCGTGAGAGTCATAAATAAGAGAAGTGTTTTGCAGTTACACTGTAGCATAATTAGGGTACAAGTTGCTGCTGATATCGACATACCGGTTGGCACCGTTTGCGAAAGTCAATATGAAAAAAACGCCCAGAATTGTGAAAAAGAACAATTCGGGACTAATGTATCACGATAATGCACGTCACTGATCTTTACTTGGGGGAGATTGTTGGGCCATTATAATACCTTAGCCTCCGAATTTCCACATTTAATTTCCTGTTAATGTTTCCCTATTATACCTAATATATATTAGTACCCTACTAGTATTAATAAATTCTGATCGATTCATCTTTTTATAACTTTTTTATTACTACAACGGCCTTGCTTTAAATTCTTTATGACGACATCCATCAACTTTATGAATACAGGTTTGTTGCTGTACTGTGACACGTACAAGACAATGACTTCATTTACAAAAAAGTTTGCAAAAAGAAGATAATTATAGAGATAACTGACATTGCCCTAGCAAGATGTGCATTTTTAAGGAAGGCCAAAAACATAAGTGATTGAAGTAAAGTGGTCCTTCTGTTCCTTTGGAAACAAAAAGAAACACAAGAAAATCAAATAAAACTTTGGTGTATCCAAAAGTTCACTAACAGTTCCGTTAGATAAAACTACCTATGCTTCTTTTTATTTAGCATTAGGTTTACATTACTGCGAAGTTGATTAGACCAGCTGCGGCAGCCATATCGAGAATTGTCTGAAATGGTACCAACTTAAACCGTAAAACAGAGGAGAAATTTAATTTATCAGACATTTTAGAACAGTTAATAACTGATTTCAAAATAGCGATATAATTTTCTTTTTAAATCGACGATTCAGTAGATATTGAACATTTTCCACAGTTGTTAGTTAGTGTATGTAACTTTAATTTAACTAGAGCGGATCTCTTTTTTATAGTTAACAATTGTTTTTGAGATTTATCAAATGCAGTTTTGCCAAGTTTTAGATATGGTTGTTTTTTACATATATAGAGCTGGGCTACACTCGATATGCAGCCAGGTAGAGAGCAGTCAGCATTTTCCAGCTAATAACCTTTAGGAATAGCGTTCTATTGGATATTTACCTATCAACTCAATTTAGAAAAACGCTTTGCCTTCTTATTGATTAGTTCGTAAGTTCACAATGACGCTTGTGGCTGCAAGAAACAATTATCTGAGTCTATTTCGACGTTGTCACTTGTCGAAACGAGACGCGGCGTGCACGCCAAAATTTTCTTAGAGAGAAGTGTCCGAAACAAAATGGAGTTCCGAGAAAAACGTGTATGTCAAGTTTTATTAAAATATACTGTAATTACATTTTTGACATCAAAATAAATAATAGAACAGTTTTACATAGAAAAACAAACAGTAGTCGGCCACCTAACTAGATACGTTCGAACCACGACTGAGTACTGGTGAGGGTGGACCCAGTGTTAAGTCGTCAGTAACTTACGCCACTTAATTTATTAATTTATTTCCGGCTTAGTTAACTAAACTCTGCTTGTTTTGTACTTTTTTTGTTTATTTCTTTCAGTTCCGTATGTCTCTTTCGAGCCCCATATTACAATCCCCTGAAGACGAACTAACCCAAGCTTTAGACGCTATCAGAAATGGTATGCCGATTAGATTAACAGTCACAAATACCAGAAAAAAGAAACTGAAAAAATTGGAGCCAAAGAAGAATCATACGTAATTAGAACTGAAGAAAAAAACAAATACCAAAAAGAAACTGAAATAGAAAGTGATAGATTTAAGATAGACAATAAAGAAGATGATAAAAGTAGAATATATACATCACAATCCGAAATACTAGATACTTCATAAGCATCTCATTATATCATCATCAATAAAGTAAACTACAACTCCTAGTCTATTCAACAGAATTGGAGCAATATCTTCTGAAGAATGAAGGCATTTTGAAATTTTGAAAGAGGAAGAGAAACAAAAAAGGAAAGATGCCGTTGAAGAAAGAAAGTTACAGAGACAGAAAAATAAAGAAGAAAAGCAGAAACAAAAACATTAAAACAAGAAGAGTAAAGCTATGAATTCACCAAGCGTTAAGTGAAAGGGGTTACTACAAAGAAGAAAGATGATGATTCTGATCCAGAATTAATTGTAAAAAGCACTAAGAAAAGAAAATTAAATGATATGAATGATATAGCAGAAGAAGCAGAACAGACTAACTGTGATTTAGTGGAAGCTAAACCAAAGATTAAAATCATCAGTGATATACTCATAACATCTGGAACTCCTGCAAAAGAAACTAAAGTAAATATACCTCTGAAAAAAAATGACTATCGTCGAGAAACATTTAAAAATGAAGATCTTGAGATTTTTTTAAATAGTAATATTATTGATGAATAAGTTGATTTAGTTTCTTGTGATATTAGAGTACCTAACTAAGGTCTTATTTACTTTTTTAATTACTATTTTTAATAATAAAAATTAAAGGCTGACTACTGGTGCCCGTAACTTATATCAAGATATAATCAAAATAATAAACTTTATAAAAGGAGGAGCCTTAAATTCCCGAATATTCCTATGTGCCTAACAAGCCAAGCACTCCAACATTCACCAAGGCCACCGGGGCACGGAATACCTGCTGACTCGATCCAGAAAGATGACTTCGGCGGCAATCTTCTTAGACATAGCCAAGGCATTCGATAAAGTCCGGCAAAACGATTTGATTTTGACGCTTCTACAAGCAAATGTACAAGACAGACTCGTGTACATCTTACGAGATCGAGATACGAGACTTATCAAACTGCTCCTTTCGTTACAGGATCGAAGGCACCTATATATACTATCTTCTAGTAGGCAGATTAGAGCCGGAGTCCTTCAAGGCTTGATCTTATCCTCGCAACTGTCCGACATGATATCCCTAGGATATGACGTACAGACCGCTCAGTAGACGCGCGTCATGTCTGCTTGCTTGGCAAAGCTATCCCAAAGGCCCGTCAACCAAATATCTAAGACCCTGAGATATATTAACCGACGATGCTGACTCCATCCCTAAAGTGAACGAAGCGAAATATGTAGGTAGGGTTACACACAATCGCACACACACGCTTTACACACACCGCCCCCTGACCGTGAAGACGAGGTCCCAGTTTTTCTGTGGCCCAATCGCGCCTAGGTGCGAGAAGAGCCCGCAATTAAAACTCCAAAAGGGCATAATGAGCCTTAGCTAGTGGACTTAGCTCGTACTAAGCGAAGCGAAGTCCCCCATTACAAACGGTGTACGCAAGTCGTGGTCCGAGTCTCACAGGAGACGCTCTCGCGACACCGCTTCTCTATTGTTGGTATGTTTCACGATAACCAAGCCAAGGTCAGAACTCTTTTAGTTCGACCTCTCTAAGTCCGATGACGCCGTAGAGGCCAGCACGGCCAACAGCATACTACACATTCGAAGATAGATAGATAGGTCACTCAAGAAGTCGCGTAAGTACTGCCTTCACTGCGCGGCCACGCGACTTCTTATTTTAAGGATTCTTACCATTTTATTAGAGGACTGAAAAATCTTAGATTAGCTTACAATGAAACTATAGTTAGTTTTAATGTTAAATCGTGGTTCATCTGTGTATTAAAACCGGTCTTTGTTTAAAAAGATATTCAAATTTACTTATTTTCCCACGTAGTGTATAAATCAGTCGCGTAAATAAAAACTATAATGTACTTCCCCCTAAATTTGTCAGGAAATAAGAATATTTCTAAAAATGGTAAAAAAATGTAGTTTTTTCATACTAGTCCAAGCGCGGTATCGTTCGTGCAGCTTCACCCGCTTTTCTTTTATTGCATATTATTTAATGATTTGATAGCTTTACCATTATTATTTATCATATAAATAACTATAATATGCACTTGAAAAAATTCGATTATTTTTAATTTAGATAGATTTAATTTGATTTATATGTAATCATAGGAACTACGGGATTGATTTGAAATAAATATTTATTGTTGTAAAGTTCATTTATCGAGAAAGTCCATATAAAGAGAAAGGCTCTACGATCAATAAAAGACAAGCAATAAATAAAAAATGCAATTGTGGGAGGATTTAGAGATTTTCTGCGTGCGCTGCGTAAGCGACAGGAATTTTATTTTATTATAAAATAACAAATAATTTCGAACATATTTTAAACCTTATATATACTAGCGCACATACTAGCGTATCAACATGAATACGCTGGTATGTGCGTTTTATATAGATAAAAAATTGAGCATATTAGATTTTTTTTATCTGAACCACTAAAAATCACTAAACATACTGTACTCAGTACCTATCAATCCATAGATCATACAATGATCCGTCAACCGAATTCATTAATTCACAGTAAATATTTTCGTGGAAATTATTTCTCTTAACAAACAACAAATATGCAAGAAATAAAAGTCGTCGTCATATTGTAAATCAATCTATGGAACAACTCAATTACATTTATATATAGGTAAAAAGTCAAGGATCAATATAAGATGTATTTTATTATTTCCAAAACAATCAAATATCCTTACACAAGTCACGGTACCGTAACTCAAGTAATCGAAGTATAAAAGTGAATAATTGCATTTTAGTAATCTCTTATGCGCTACATTAAAATATAAAAAGCCAATGGGTTTGTGTTTTATATTCAGTGCATAAATAATAATCAGGTAGTTTAAGTTCGTGGAGCTGCTAATTTCTTTTACTTTAGCTGAGCTATTGTTAAATATAACAGATCTTTAAATGTTATATGTCTATAAAAAATGCCATACGTCTTTTACTATGGAAACATTTCATTATTTTATCTGGACTGTTATGGTTGTTCATCAGATATACAAGGTCCTTAATTTCAACATGTCAATGAGACACGCTTATCACGCACGCACTGTTCAACAAGAGTTAAATCATTTACTAAAGCGGCATTTCCTTATATTTTATAGTTTAGAATCAACCCTTTCATACTCTCGGAAAGTTATTATGTGACCTTCATCCAGTACTATCTATATTGTTTTTTGAAGGCCAACCAAGTTTTCCTCCTACATATGTCACATCTCACTCTTGTTTCATAAAACAAATAACATTTTTTCATCGGTGGTGCGCCGGACATGTTCGTCATTCGCAATGAGGCAACTTCTCTAGTATCTAACATTCTATGTTTCCGTATATCCCTACGTAATAGTTAACCAAACATATAATTATGATTGCCGTCTCCAATAGTCCAATGTGTCCTTCAATAAACACGATAGCCAAGTGATCTGTTTCATGAGAATTTAACTTATTATTATTGTTGTGCCCGGCCAATGTCTTACTTCTAGAATAAGTTGCACAGAAATCTAAACAATCGACAGATTCGATCGATCATATATTCATTTAAGCTTGTTTCATCCATCCTCTTAAATGTAACGAGTATGCTTACATCACAACCTTTCTATATGTGATTCTTCATATTATTTATTGATGACTTACATTGCATGATGACTATTTTTGTTTATTAAAAACAAAAGTAAAAAAGCTATATCGGATATGAAATCTTAATAATTAAAATTTCATGAATAAAAAAATCAGATTAGCGTTTAACTATTTTTAAAATGAAAATATATCATTCCTTCCTGCATGTTTGGTCTAAAGGAACATGGTATTAGGAAACTCCACCACCCACGCACGGTCTCGTTGAGCGGCAAACTCAACACTCCGGTTTTCATACAAGAGCTTACTTACTAAAATAATTCATTTCCTAGATTGGATATCAAACAGAGAAGTGAGTTTGTTTACAGACAGACATTGTCGCTTTATTAATAAATAACATAATAATAAATATAAATTATCGTATATAACCGGTATGTATACATCAAATTTAAAATGATTTTGTTTAGAATTAAGAACATTGCAAATATACATGAAAATAAATAGTTTCATATAAATTCATTTTTTCACAATCTTTAAAACATTTACTAGACATGTCTATACTTGCGCAAAAAATTGAAAACACGATTCCAACAAATACGTAGGTAAATTTATAATGAGCAATAACAATAGGAGTACGGTAATACACAAGTAAATTCATGACTTAATTTACAATTGTAAATGTGATTGTATTACTTAAAATCGTATATATTAATATAATCGTAGTATATATAGTGAAAATTTCAAGTAATATGAAACTACGCCACCAGCACATAACCCAATAAATGGGCATATAAATGTATGTTTTAGAAAATGTATAAAAAATTGACACATTGACGACCCGAACGAACCCGCGTTTAAAAATAAAAAAGTTAAAACCACATATATGACTTTTCGTACAAATACTTTGTATTAAGCTTAATCTCACAAGTATCAGGAGACATATTAATCCAACAGAATATGTTATACAGTATTGTTTAATAGATATGTACATAATAGATCTTACAATAAAAATAAATATTAAATTATCATACATTCTAGGTAAATTTATTTGTCTTTTCAAAATACAAAATTGTAATAATTTACAATTATTAATTAATGATAAGAGTTGAGCAGGAATCGACCAT
>DWMZ01006425.1:0-10329 GCA_018249855.1 Eueides tales michaeli | reverse complement strand
CCGAATTATAAATATTTTAATCAGAACATCTAAAACTCTTCTATTTTCAAGTAAAACCAATCGAAGTTCTGGTCATGAGATAGGGATTTCCAATCTTTATAAATAGACTTACCAAAAATTCAATTAAAGCTTCCTAATAGAATTCGATTGATTTCTTTAACGACTTATTCTCTTATTCACTTTCATGTAGTTTTCATGATGAAAAATGAACAGAAATTATAAAATAGTATCATATATACAAATAGTATCATATATACAAAGAATTTAATATTAAGATACTATTGTTTATTTTCCAAACCATTTCAAATATTTTTTTCTTCGAAAAGATATCGAACCAACGACTGACTAATGTCAGTTAATTACTACGCTACTACTATGGCTATACAATGGCTTACTAATTAATTTTTCTTGAATACTAATCGATGTAGATAAGAGAGTTGAGGGAAATCTTGGTTGAACATCGAGAAAATAGTATCGATGATACCAAAAAATACAGATTTGATATTGAGATAAGAAATCGCAGATTTGAGAGGTTCGTTTTCTCTTATTATCTCACTAGTGATAGCGTAAAGCTAAAAGAAAAGCTTCCTTAATAGATATTCGAAGAATCGTATATATTATAACCATCTTTTTTTTCAGCTTCGCGCTGTATCCGGCACATGGCAGGTTAACCAGAGAGAACTTGGGAACCTAGTATTAAGACACTCCGTTCCACTTCTGTTCCCCACTTTCCGCCGAATTTGAGGCATTGCGTGTTGAGTGGCTGAACTCAACGTCGCCGTTTTGTCTTATTACAAGAACGAAGAAATGACACATTAAATATTTAAATTGAAAATATTAAATATTTTATTTCCTCGAGTGGGGATTGAACCCACAACTTTTCGTTTATAATCACACACTTGTGCCGCTACGCCACGGCAGGCCTCCTATAACCATCTAATTTCGAAATAACGACCTGTAAGCGAAAATTAATGTATATATTATAACTGCTACTGCGCCATCTTGTATAAATAACCTTTTCATATTATTAAAACAATAAAAAGGCCTGTCGTGGCGCAAGCGTATGACTGTTAACTGATAAACTGGTTGTGGGTTTGATCCCCATTCTAGAAGGTGTGTTTTTAAATATTTACAACAATAAGGCAAAGCGCGGCGTTGAGTTCCGCCAGCAAACACGCAATACCTTAATTATAAATGGGAAATGGAACGGAGTGTCTCAGCACTAGGTTCCCAGGTCCCCTATGGCTACAGCGTGAAACTGAAAAAAAAATCTCTCACCAATATTTATAGTATAAGACTATAAGATAACACTCAAGAAATAATATTATGATTAAAGTATTCCAAAGAGCTTTGTTATTAGCATAATATTGTATCCATAATTTACCGATATTACTTGAATGTTGACTTGTCAAAATGAAAATGGGGTAAAAGAATTTTTATTATCTGTTAACTGTGCAATGATGGATCTATATTGTTTATATTCTAATTGTCTTTCAGACTGTTGGTTATTTTTGGTTGTAAAAAGATAAAACGCGGCGTTAAATTCCGCAACACATGACGCAATGTTCGATCATCCTGATGAATAGCGTAGAAGATTAGAACTTCAATGCTCAAGTACTAAATTTTCAATGCTCAATTAGGAAAAATGAAAGTATATAATCTTAGTCTTTTTAAAAAAGTAAAGATAATCTGCCGATTTTAATATGTTACGAAGTTAAAGTAATTATAGTGACATTTGTGCTTATTTCAACTTCATTATTTTAGTCAACAAATTTGAAATCATTAGTACTTTTATAGTACACACAAAGGGCGTTTAGACCCGTGAGGCCGCAATGACGCAGGAGCACTAGCGCACGCACTAAATGCTGTAAACGGTTGTAAGTTCGATTCCCACAATTCGATGAATATTTAACGCATAATATATAATTTCCATTTTTTCACTCAATGCGTGTCTCAAGAATTTTGTAAAAAGTTGGAAATGGAATGCCTTAATAGAAAATGGTTTTCTTTAACTCTATTTTACCAGGTACACTCTGCCTACCCTTTTATTCGAAAGCAAAAAGAAATAAAACAAATTCAATTTTTACAACTTCAATTTATCATTTATTTAAAAATATATCTTAATTTGAAATACTATGAACCTATATTTTCTACGTTTCTACACTACGTCATATAGTTTAAACCGAAGGTGTTTTAAAACAATAATCACTATAAAATATGAATAAACTATTATATAACTTTATTTCTGTGAAAGTTAAAATTTGATGGATAATTTTTAAAAAATATACCTACATATATATTTAGTCTCATTTCTGTTTGATATATATATATATATATTATATGATTCCCACTCGAGGAAATAAAAATATTTAATATTTGCAAATGAAATATTTAATATTTCCAAATGAAATATTTAATATTTCCAAATGAAATATTTGATATTTTCATTTCTTCGCTCCGGTGATAAGGTAAAGTGCAGCGTTAAGTTCTGCCACTTAACACGCCAATGCCTTTAGAATTTTGCGTATAGTGATGAACGGAAATGTCTTAATGGGCACCAAGATGCAGAGAGGACTATGAAACCTAGTGTGGGTTTCATAGTCCTCTCTGCATGCCCTTCTATGTTCGGAACCCAGTGTTAACTTAAAAAAAAATAAAAGGTTAAAATTTGTCAAAATGTTCAATTACTGACGGACAACATACAATCAAAACTTCTAAATTTAAAAAGTTAAATATGACGATGAAGAGAAGATTCCTCGATGTTTTTATAAAAAAGAATAAAGGTATCTTCGTTTCTTTCGTTCCTATCTTAGTATGTTAAAATTTTCTTATATGAGAAACCTCAACAGCATTCTTACTGTCGTTCTTATTTAATCAGACTAAAAATAATTTTTACACAAGAATATAAAGTCAGATCTAGACCGAACCATGACTGGTACTTTAATATGAATCCTCCATTAAAATATCGTTTTGAGGCCTTTTTTATAAAAAAAAATCATTTCCCTCCTCTGGAAAAAGTAGGGAACGGAGGTGTCTTAAGACTAGATTACCAGATTTCCTCTGCCTACCCTGCTATGGTCAACAACAATTTGTAATTATTTAACATCAAAATTTATATTATAATTTAATATACAAATTACATTTATTTAGAAAGCTCCAAGCAATATCGGGTAACACAAGTAGTTTCATAAGTAAGCAATATCTACATATCTACCCAATTTCAGGTCTCAGAGTGGTATTCGACGGTTCACAGCCATTAGGCAGGCGTGTAGTCAATATTACAATACGGTGTATAGAATGCGATGTGCCTAGATACTTGCCATTGGATCTTAATAGATATTACAAAGTGGTATCTCAGGATTTTATTGGAAATGGCGGTGGTGGCTATACTGTAAGTTGTGATTAATTCTACGTTTTAGTTCGTTTAGAGTATGAAATCAAGATATTTTATACAGATCTGATTTTGGTTTAAAAGAAGATTCCAGCGAATTTCAATCAAAATCATAAATATATTTGTTATGCAATTAGGCCATTACAAGCACTTTCGATTTGTCAACTTACATAGAAATGTATATAGTCTTACAGGAAGCTACCACCGGCTTGGAAGACGGGTCTATTGAGAAGAGCCGGCAAGAAACTCAATGCTCTTTTCACAGTATAACTTAAAGTAAATGTATAAAATAATTAGCTACCTGAGTGTGTACCAACAGCATTTAATGCCACGCACTCTCATTATGATAATAGTATTGGTTTGAATGATAGGCTTTGCCCAACAATATATTTTTAACTTTCACTTTAAAAATAACTTTCAAAGATTTCTAAGTAAATTTCAGACACATTCGCAGGTACAGTGTGTGATGTTAAAACGATTAACATACCCTGTATTCTACGATTACGATTAACATACCCTGTATTACCCTGTTCTTGAGATTTGCGCAGGCAAACAGATTCTTTAGCATATTATAGAGGTTAAAAAAATTTTAGTTATCTTTATCATATTATATAGGTTAAAAAGTACACATTTTTATATTTCGATACTATATTTTTATATTAGAAGCATCAGATATTAATGTTTTTTTTTAGCTTCACGCTGTATCCCGCACAAGGCAGGGTAGGCAGAGGGATGCCGGGAACCTAGTGTTAAGACACTCCGTCCCACTTTCGTTCCCCACTTTCCGCCGAAACTGAGGCTTAACGCCGCGTTTTGCCTTTTGCCTTATTATTTAAATTGAAAATATTAAATATTTCATTTACTCGACTGGGGATCGAACCCAGAATCTGTAGGTTACAGTCATACGCTTGTGCCGCTGCGCCACGACAGGCCTCAATATTTTAATGTATAAGGTGTAAAGTCATTGAACACTACATTATATATAATATTTAACCCCTTTCAATAAATACACCAGATAATTTAAGCTATAAATCTATTCAATGACTAAATTCAATAGTCTGCGCTTGTAGGGTTGCGGTCGGCGAGCGTTATTTCAATACGGAATACTACAGTAATGGGGTTAAAGAGGAACCAATCCTGAACCAAATTTACCGTCAAATATAGCGTTACGTGTACGTACTGTGTGATTTTTGGTTTTAATGGACTGTCCTTTTCTATTTATTGTTGTTAGCTATACATTTTCGTGTATAACTGTCAAGGCAGGACAAAATTAGCGTTAAGATACTGTTGTCTGAATTTGTACTCGATTTTTGTAAACTTGAGGTTAGTGGTAGAGTTCAACAACACGTTTTGTCTCGTTACGAGAGCGAGAAAGAGAATAAAGTATTAAATGTTTTATTCCATTAAATGAGAATTAAACTTACAACCATCGCGTTTACAGTCACACTTTAGTGGCCCTGCCCCAACAACAGACTCCACATCATGATGTAAAGAATATCAATCTACATACATAATATATATGATTTAATTTAGCAGTTTAGTAATATAAAACTTGATGTTAGATTTATGTAACAAGCTAACCATACAATCAAGTTATGGCTACGACAAAATTTAGGCTTTGTATTTCGTTATAATTTTTAATTATTTTTTCTCTCCATTTCGCCTTTTTATAACAAGAAATACCTTAACTTATAAGTGAATCAGAATTAGAAAATATATTTACTTTTCCATACAAAATTGAGGACAACCTACTCAAACCATCCCGGGTAGATGTTAACGGGTATTTGGTAGAATTTAATGAACCAACGTATAGAAACGATTCATGGACTCTACATTTCGGTAACAATTTATGCTTTATTGAAGGGATGGTCAATTAACGCTACAAGTGTTTGATATCTTGGGATAATTAGAAGTGTAGCTTTTTCTAATGTTTTTTTGTTGTAATCAAGGTTTTATCCATAAAATGTGCAATGCAGCTTAGTAAGGGTAATATTGCACAGTTTTTAATATTTTGTGTATATATATTTTTTTTATTTCACGCCAGTTAAGTTGAGAGACCACAGTGTTAAGACACTCTGTTCTTTAGTTATGAGACCTTAAGTATTAGTGGTGGTATTAGTAGTAGTACTAGTAGTAGTTTGTCTTAAAAATAGTTTATAGTACACAGTATGAAGACAATAGTTTATATATGTACAAGACAATAGTTTACAGTCCTCACATACACTCCGACACTGCCTCACTCCACCATTAGGGCCACAACGTTGTTTAAATAGACTGAAAATCTAATCTACACTAATTTATAACGAGTTAATATTTTTGATGTGCTGCGCAAAGCTTCTTTTTTATATCTCTAATCAAGATAAAACTTCGAGAATATAGTGTTTTGGTTTCGCACAGTAAATAATCTTGACAAACAGACAGAGACAACAATGTGATCCTGTAAATGTTCCATTTCTACCTTTTTACCTTAAAAACCCCTAAAAATATTACAATATTTAAATAATATATTATTAATTATAATTAATAATATAAAATAATGCTTAGATTGTATTCAAATGCGCTAGGGTTCAAATCCTACAACGATTAATATTAATGAAAAATATTATTATGGGATTTTTTTAGCTTCACACTGCGTAGCACCCAATTTATGAATACTTGCGTATTAAGTGGCTTAACCCAAACTTCATTAACTTTCCCCTCGATAAGATTCAAACCGAGCACTGCGTTTGCAGAAGATTTACCGCTGCGCTACGACAACTTCACCATAAAAAAGTTTTTACAATTTTTTTGTATACAAAATAACTATTTCTTTTACAGATGATATCAGAAAATCGTCAAAACGTTGAAGTAGTGGGTGTTGACTACGATGTGATAATGCAATATATGCGACGCCAGAGTCCTATTTTAAGAGATTTGGACGGGAGACTTCAGATAAGTAATCCTTGTATGTCAAACTGAGCCATTGCAAGTGAAAGAAGTCATATGATTGTGTATGTTATGTAAAAGTGGACATTTTATTATGAAGTTAAATAAACATAAAGTAGAAATGCAATGTGTTGTTATTTACACTCTGATATTAAAAACTTTTATTTAACTTGCCAAGTTATAAAATGAGGCCTGTCGTGGTGCAGCGGCGCAAGCGTGTGTCTGTAACCGACAGGTTCGATTCCCAGTCGAGGAAATGAAATATTTCATATTTTCAATTCAAATATTTAATATTTCATTTCTTCGCTCTGGTAATAAGGCAAAACGTGGCGTTGAGTTTCGCCACTCAACACGCAATGCCTCAAATTCGGCGGAAAGTGGAGAACGGAAGTGGAATGGAGTGTCTTACAACTAGGTTCCCAGGTTCCCTCTGCCTACCCTGCCTTGCGCGGGATACAGCGTGAAGCTTAAAAAAAATGTTATAAAATATAAAAAAAATTGTAAGCCTAAATTTTATCCACGATTTCAGTTCTAATGACAATTACTTTACATATAATCAATATGGACGCCGCAACAAAATAGCAGATTACAAATTGGTGCACAGACTACGTAATATGGGTACAACAAATGAAAAATATCTAAAAATCTTGTTTCTAAAATGATTACTTTTTAACTGTGGCACAGTCGGGTAGAGTCTGTTTAGAAACATCATGCTTTTAGATTCAATGTCCACTTGCGCACGGCGAAAAATTATATGTATTTTTCCTTGCTGTGGTAAACGCGGTGGATTGCGGCGTTGAGCATCAGTCAACACGCCAAATGTATGCATAAAAGACGTGATTAAAGATGCACTATACATACAAATATATTATAATATTTTAACTTTTAAAAGGGAACAAAATGTATGTTATGTTAATGTATGTTAACGGGATAGTGTTTTAAAAAATAATAATTTGAAAAACGTATAGAAAATTGTGTAAAAAACTGGGGAACGGAAGTGGAACGGAGTGTCTTAACACTAGGTTCCCGGGTTCCCTCTGCCTACCCTGCCTCGTGCAGGATACAGCGTGAAGCTAAAAAAAAAAGAAAATTGAATGTAGTAAGATTTGAGAGGCGCGGGGCCTCTTATGCCGTCAAAGCGCCCTGACCACTGACCCATACGTTGACAGAGCGCTTGGACTATATTCAAGACTGCGAGTTCAAATCCCGCTACTTTAAAATTTTTATATGTTTTCTAAACAAGTACTTTTTTTCCTATGTATTTATTTACACTTAACATTAGTAAGAATTTGAAAAAGTTAATGACAATTATGTAAAATTTATTATCGAAATGGTAAAAGCTACTAAATTTTCAAGCAATTAATGCTGTAACTGAAATTTTATTATGAGTGTATGTATAATGGGATGAATTAGACGCTCCATTAGCTTATACTGTAAACCAATTTGGACGAATGCCATATGCATTATCTCACAAGCGAATATGTACATGTATACATATTCGTACATACATATCTAAGCGTGATTAATTTATATTATACATGTGGAAAAAAAAATTAACTGTCTAATTTTGTTTGATACTGTCGCTACATAGCGGTATAACGTATTTTTACCGTGAGATAGTTACAGGTTTGATTCCTATTAAGGCGAATGACTTATAGTCATTTTCTTCTTACTTAGTATTTGTCGTTACTCCCTTGCTATTTGTAACGATACTAATTGAACATACAGTGTCCTGAAAATTGAAGTACTATCCGCATATTAGTTCAAAATTTTTGTATTAACTAATTAAACAGCAATTTTTCACTGACATTTAATAGGTTTTCTATGTTAAATAAAACGATGGTGACAAAAGAATACAAAAAGACAAAAGAACAATAACATTTTTCCATTTTACAACGTCCCACCACTGAAATTCTAATATGTCACACAAAAATCTCACCTAGCATGGAATACACGAACAATTTAAAAATAAATTAATCTGCCAATTCAGTTTTAAAGTGAATATAACGCTTACTTGAAAACTATTCTAGCAATTTGTAACGATTTCCAATCAAAATCAAAGTCCATTGTTTGGTCAGCGGCGACCGCGTTTACATAACATTAGCGGCCGTAAAACGATTTACGTGCATTTAAATATCATGATTTCATTTTATTAATCGTTAGCTGATTTTTTTTTTGATATATTGTTTAATTATTTTGATATAATATTTAACATTTTCATTTTCAGCTCTGGAATGAAGGCAAAGCGCGACGTTGAGATTCGCCATTCAACACGCAATGCCTTAAATGTGGCGAAAAGTGGGGAGTGGAAAGGAGTGTGTTAACCCTAGGTTCCCAGGTTCTCTATACAGATATACAGATAGTATACAGATTTCACTCTTTAGGAGATGATGCGTTAGTGAGAATGCAATGCCTTTCCGGATGTCAGAACCTACTGGGTCTGCTAACATTAACTTAATTTAATTATGCTTATTCTTTATTTTATTTTGCAGTATGTGAATGAATAAATACATAATAAATAAATGAAAAATACTAATAAAATTTACCAAGCCATCTCGAATTATGATTTTGATAAACAATAAAAAATAAAAGGAACCGACCAGTTCTGAAGCTTGTATGATTTTAAATAATTTCATTTTCTCAAGTGAGGATCGAAGCCACATCCTTTCGCGTTTACAGGCGCACGCTTTTGCCCTGGCGCCAGGCTAACCGGCATACGACAGGCCTCTGTAGTTTGATAAATAACAAAAAATAAAGAGATTAAGCATGACCTTTGCGATATAAGCGTGTACCAAAAATATCAACCTTAAACTGAAATTCATATTCTGCCAATTTGCCCCAAGTCTCACCATAGTCTCTAAATTATAGTCTGTATATATAACATACGATAAATGCTTCCTATATTGTAAAATTGTATATATATTTATTAACTACATATTATTATTGAATCATTACTAGCAAATTTCAAACGCGACTAGGAAATGTCTATTAAATCATTCATCAATTGAATGTAGTTATGTAAAATAGACCAAATTTCTAAATTAGCAATTCAGTACTAATGTAACCAAATGATTACATCTCTATGTATGTATCATCTCCCACATTTACATACATAATGATATTTTTAATACGGAACGTAGTATCTTAACATTAGGTTCCCACGCACAGTACAGCGTGAAACTGGATGAGTGAGTTAGTAAAAACTATCTAATGAGAATCGAATTCGTAACTGTCGTATTTTCAGCTACACACCGCCCGACAATTACAATATAATTCTAACAAGAAAATTTTAGCTTACAGCTTCCAAGTCCTAGAAACTTAGTTTTGAGATCTAATTAGAGCTTTTTGAGATCTAATTAGAGCTGGGCAGCTTTGAGTTGAATTCTAATTTACCAAATCAAATACTGCTCGAAGTTAAGAAAGACTAAATTAACGAAAATATTGTCAATTTACTCTTTCTTAACTTCAAGCGTGTGAGTGATGTGATTATTGCCCAAACTGGCTTATTCGGTACATTATAAGTAAAAAAAAATAGATATTCTTAAAAAATAATAAATTTGTGATTTGTCAAAATAAAATGTTTTATTTTTGTATAAAAATTATATTCCGTAGAGTTCGAGAGTTTATCCATGACGAAGTACATAAGGGTAAATAAATTAGTTATGACATTTGGGTTTAATTCCAAGTCAGTGGAATTAATAATATTCTCATTCTGTTAACAATACAAAGTGCGCCGTTAAGGTCTGCCACTCATTAAGCAATATCTGGAATATAGACGAAGAATGGCAATTAACGCTGTGTTCCGTCTACCTAAAAATAATTAATTAATAAGTATAAAAGCAATATATTCGTAATTACCTCTCCTTCTAACTCCTTTTATGTGACCCCTACAGACAGTTTTGAGGTTACTAAAATCATCTCTAACCTTAAAGACATCTCTGCACCTGGATGGGACGGGATTACTAACAAAGTTCTAAAACTGAACAAGCTTCACCTTGCTTCCCCTATCGCCT
>DWMZ01006424.1:0-10329 GCA_018249855.1 Eueides tales michaeli | reverse complement strand
AAGTAGTGCAGACAAAGAAAAAAATATCTAAGGTATCTATGAGAGATTAACAGAGACAAATATTTACTGTCCTTCCCGCTTCCCAGAACCAGGGACGAATTCAACCAAAAAATGTTGGATTTAAGATAATTCTGACTATACGATAAAATGTATTTGAATTATGTTTTCGTAATGATTTTAATTAAGGTACTTTAAGTGGATTAAAATATTAAGTCCTAGTAGATCTATAAGGACTTCCTCGACTTCGAATTTTTGATTATTATTCAACCTGGGACAAAACTGTTTGAAGGATTATTAGTTTACGTACTGCAGCACATGTGTTAAATACTGTAACATGACAATTGGAGCCTATATTCAATTTGCCCGTATTTAGTTTTATTTACGTGACTGTTTTTGTTATAACACTTTTATTTATAGAGTCATGGAGTAGCAGAAGCTGCTTATGAACATCTGTGGTATCGAGGCGACGTTAATTATCAGAAGAGTATATGTTTCATTGTATTAAGGTAACAACTTAAATTAAACTTAAAAATTTACGTGTAAAATATTTTATATAAATATGTCTTTTTTCCAGGAAAAAGGAATAATAATCATTATTTGAAATAATTATTATTTACCAGTTTTTCTACGTTAAAAACTTTTTTCGTTCGTACCTTTCTTGTTCCTATGTCTTTTTTAATTTTGTTATAGTATTTGTGAAGTGATTATTAATCAGTTTGATTAATGGAAGCTACGATGATGATGATTTAATTGTATATGATACTATTGTTGAAAGATTTTCACAGCCTTACTAAGGGTGATTTCCGTTGTTTGAATATGTCTGGTCACTAGTGTTAACCGACCATGTAATTAAGGTGCTGTTAGACTCGAGTACTAATGAATTTGTTGCCTCAACATCTTCGTTATAAATAAATATTTTGATATTGTGTTTCGCTATATATATCAGTCAAAGAACCATTTTGTCGTATAGTGTCGTATAGTATGCTCGCCTTAGTTTGAATGCTCACTACCGGCTTGTATGTAAGTTCCTGGAATTTTTTGATGGTCAGGGTCCTCTTTTTGCTTATGGCAACCTAGAATATTGGAGGAATTCGTCAGGTTGGCAGATTGACTTACACTGGCGATGCCGGTGTTCCCAGAGAGCAAGTCGTCTGTTAAGACAACCATATGTTAACTTGCTCTGTGAGAAAGTACATACTGGATACTTCGATACTTAGTAATATGGATATAAATAGCCCAACAACGTAGTATATACAGCTATTCCGTATTATTTCCGTAGGTGTGGTTCGTCGTGAGGTAAGTGCAGTTGGAAATAGTTTAGTTTACCGGTAAAGGGTATTTAGTCGGCATTTCATAATATGGCAACTATAATGATCGCCTCAAATGAAATGGTTGATTAGGGATTTGCTACGAAAAGTTTCATGATGATATGAATTTAGAACTGTAGGGATTTATTATGTGTCATAGAAACAGAAAAAATATAGAGAGTTTATTACTCCGAGTGTAATTCGTTGTATATAATTACATGGGTAAATAAAATAAATAAACAAAATAAATAAAAATATGAATATACGAGGGGTGACCTATAAGTTCCGGAAATTACCCTGTGGTGAGGGAACCTACTGTTTGATCATATGTCCGTTAGTGTCACGCCACTTGCGTCAGAGTGAAAAATTGTGTCGCTGTGAGTGATATGAAAGGAAAACGTTTTGCTACTGTAGTGGAGGTAAAACAAAAATCGCTTAGAGGACATCCCCATGAGTGAATTAAAAACTGTTTTGAAAAATGGAATGATCGTTTGGAAAAGTGTGTTGTGGTCATAATTTAAAGGTGATCTCTGATGAAACTCCTTTTGGGTCCCACCTCGTACATAACACAAATATCTTAAAATACTAATTCTTTATTTATTCATTGAATAATATTGCATTATTGATATTTATAATAATATTATATATTTTAATAAGATTAAATGGATATTATATAAAATATAATAAATATTGTTTTAGAGCGCAACGTCCTTGCTCTTTGATGTCCTTGAATTACGTTCCTATAACTCTGAATACCTTCATTAAGGTATAGTATACTCGATCTACCAATATATTTTATTGTTATTATAAGGTTCACGTTTTTTCCCGCATATAGCAAAGAAGGCAGAAGGAACCCAGTTTTAAGACACTCCCCACTTTATGTCGTGTATTTGATGTGTGCTAAGGGCGGAATTTAACACCGCGCTTTCTCTAATACCAGAGCGTGGCCATAAAAATATTTCACACAAGTGTAAATTGAACTCTAAACGCGAAGTTCAAAAACTAGTATACAGTTAATCATTTATTTGAAATTAGAACAAGCAGGAATGACTTAGTATTAAAAAAAATCTGCTCTCCGCTTGTCATATGACTTGAAATTGCATAATTTTGTGTTATTATTTAAGAGATGAAACGGCACACCTTATTTCAAATAAGAAATTAATAAATGATCAATCCTTATTCTGAAGATTCTGGCTGATAGGATAAAGCGGACAGGATAATGTCACGTACATTTTCCAAAACAAAATTCAAGGCTTGAGTTTTGGTGGAAAACGTAGGACGTGATTTGTCACCTATTCTCTCTGCCTACTCTGCTATATGCATGATTAGTGTACAGAAAAATAAGTTCATAATGTTTATGTTTTCAGGTCATGACTACAACATGGTCTTATTTATCTTTAGCCATTACTGTTTATTCGAAAAAATAAGTGCTTAGTTATAAGTGCGGACGAAAATAAACAAAATATTTGAAAATTAAATATAAATATGCAATTAAGAATATAAAGTAGATTACTTTAATAATACTATAAAATATATGTAATTATAATTAATTTAAAAATTTAAAGCACTGTAACTTAGAAGTATTTAATTTACACGAATAATATATGTATAATAATTTGAATAATAGTATAAAGAAACTTTATTTAAGTAGTAGTTAATTTGCACTATTATCGCTTTCTAAGCTCAAAAAATCATCAAAAAATCGAACCTTAGTTTATGTGTTCTTAAGAATTCTGTAATGTTAAGAAATATTTGTCACAAATTTATCGATAATTATTATAATACTTTATGTATATTATTTTTTTTATAAATATTTTAGTCTCTTGGGTTTTTTAACTTAATAAATGTAATAATCTTTCTCCACTAACGTTAAGAATTAAATAAGAATTCTTAAGAATAGTTAAGAAAAATCAAAGTTGTTAAGAATCAATATACACGGTTAATCCGGTTAAATTTGTTTATTTAAAATGTATAATAACTGCGTAAATTAAAGATCTTATGTTATGTTATAAAGTAATTATATTCGTATTTTTTCAAATCAGATATTAAGCGTTTATTCAATAATATTTTTTTGATGTGTTAAGTAAACTCATTATTATTTGATGGTAAAACTTTATATCTTTGTATAACTATTTAGTTAATATATCTTTGAATAAAGATAATACGAGTGAATGATTATTGGCCTAATTTGGTAACTAATTATTGTTATTTTTACCGCTCGTTTTTTAAATATAGCGAGCGTTGTCTGTAGGTAAAGGACTCATATAATAATAATCAAACTTCACTTTAAGCTCGTTTAATCATATATTTTAATAGTAACAAAGTTTAAGAGCTCTACTCTAGTCTCAGTCCTCTTAGAACTCTTAGAGAATGTAAATTTTATGTATACTTTATTTTAGACAGTAGTTTTTGGTTGGGGCCATTTCAATGTGGAGAGCAATAAGCAGCATGTTTATCATATTTCACTTTTTTGCTATAAAAAGTAAAAATGGTTTTTTTGAAGGTAAAAATGACGTATCTATTAGTTTAATTGTGTAACATATGTATGTAGTATAAGAAGCAATACTAAAAGTTTTTATTACCTTGTATAATTAATTTCACAAATAATACTATTTTCAAAATATTTCCTTCTCATAGATCTTAAGTTGTAAAGTTATTTTGCGTATTATTTTTCATCTCATTTTGTTACGAGGGCAGTTGACATGTTCATAAGAATAAGATAGATTACTTTCTAGAATATTCTTCATGACTACACATGTGTGTATTTTTGACTTTGAAACCAGGACATAAATCTAGAAGTTATCAGGATAGTTGATGGTCGCGCAGAATTCTGAACTTTTGATATTTTAAATTTACCTTTTAAGGCAGCCTATGCTCTATTTATTGCAGAGATCCAAACTACCTTTACAACAGAAGCGTCGTCACAAAATTCATATGTAAATAATTTACAAGTTACAGTTTACATCGACTAATCATTTTAAAGCTAATCAAAGTGGTTGTATTAAATATCTAAGGTGAGGTTATACTGTTGATGCTTAGAAAAGGTTTGAAAAGTAATTATAAAAATATAGAAGTTAATTAAGATTACATTCGTGAATAAGTGAGACAAAAACGTAATATCTGTTGTATTTAAAAAATATTACTACTTAAAACTACTGCAAACTTCGTTCTTCTTGCATATTGAGATATCAAACAAATTGTAAAAAATAATTAGATAAGTTGTATTATAGTCATTGGCTTAGTTTTGATTCCTGTTTTCCAGCTTTACTGTATCCTGAACATGGCAGGGGCGGCACATGGCAGGGAAAACTTGAGAATACATTCTTAGTACTTTAAAAAGTCCTTAAGTTACTGTTTGACTTAAAATTTAAATCAACTAGTACATGTGTCAAGTTTATGTGTGTATCAGTTGTTGCATGTGAAGTAGAATATAGAAAACATACCCAAATAAAAGGGTTTTAAAGAATTAAGTAATCCAACAATTTAACGAGCACGCTCTTTACTGTCTCTCTAACGGAAAAATGCTCGTTTAGTACAGTGAAAATATTTAAACCGATAAAAAAATGTTTAATAAGGCTGAGACGTCTGGAGTGCAATTTATTTGTGCAATTATTAAAAGTATATTAATACTGTGTTGCAAAAGTGTAATAATTCTTGTTAAAATACAAAGCAGATTTTTTATTTATTATGAGTTAGCCAATGCCCTTGATTGTTATAATCAATAAAATGTTTTTTTTCATACTCCCAAGGAACATATCCCATGTCCTTCGCAAGCGATAAGTTGAGAGATAAAACTGAATTTGTATAGGGATTAAGTAACAAACTATTGGTAAAACTCTGGCAGTAGTTTTATTCTGAACTTGTATTAAAGCGGAAAACGACCCTAGATTAAATGAAATAGAAATGAAATTTGACGATTAAATGAAAAAGAATTGTGACGGGTTGTCGTAAATATTTTTACTCATAGCCGTTTTTGATTCTCAAGGCACATACGAGTACATATGTCTTCGAATTTATTATAGATTGTAAACTCTAGGGAAAAGAAACTAGTTGGACGAACAAACTGAATGAAGGATTTCAGTTTTATGACCTAACACAAAGATATAGAACCAAGCAAATCCCTTTTTCCTTGAAGTAGGTTTTAACATCAGTTTTCTAAATATACTCGTAAATGGAAAATACGATGAAGTGTGAAAAGTCGATAAAATTATTTTGCCATTAAAAATTTTTACTGTCTACCGTGCGAAATGTATAAGAAGAATGAAGTTAAAAATATATTTTAGTAATGTTTGACATTCGAAACTGTTTTAAAATATTTTAACGTTGTTTTGCACTCTTACACTAATGTTTGAATAAACTGGTGCATAGAACAAACGGTTTCTCTTATGTATTTTTAGTAAAAAAATTGCTCATATTTTAAGTGATTTTAAAAATAGAGCTATTATTATTACCTGGTTAATTATATGAGGCCTGTCATGGCTCAGGGGCACATGCGTGCGAATGCAAATGCGACAGGTTGTGGGTTAGATCCCCTCTCAAGGAAGTGAAATATCTCTTATTTTCAATTATTCGCTCTGGTAATAAGATAAATCTTGACTTGACTTACAATGCCTCGAATTTGGCAAAAAGAGGAGAATGGAACGGAGTATTTTTAACACTAGGTTTTCACGTTTCCTCTTATTCGATTATGTATATGTGTATACTCTGTATGGGAATGTTCATTGTTTCTTACATAACTTCACGCTTCACGCTGTATCCTGCACAACGCAGGGTAGGCAGAGGGAACTTGGGGACCTAGCGTTACGATACACTGCTCCTGGTTTAACCGAAGAAACTCTTCACCCTTTGTTTTGAACTAGACTACATACATACATAGCTTCACGCTGTATACCGCACATGGCAAGGTAGGCAGAAAGAATTTGGGAACCTAGTATTAAGACACTCCGTTAACTCTGTCATCAGCAGTAATTCCCTCTTAATTTACTTATATATTTTTCAGTCGACATGCACGTGGTTTAAATTATCAAAAATACCGCAAAGTAAGCCAAGAAAAAATTACGTTAAGAGATAAGACTAAATAAAAAGATCATTAACTAAAAAGAAATTAAAAATTACTCATGTTGGTACCACTCAAAAAATAAAATATGGGATATTGAATTTTTGTTTTCATTTTCTTGTCCTGCCAAAGCGGCGTTGAATTCCTGAACGCAATATCTCTAGAATTCAGTAGAAAGTGGGGAACAGAATTTTAATATTGGGAACAGAGTGTCTGAAAATTTTAGGTTGATTACTTTGCTGTATGCAGGATAGAGCATGAATTTAAAATAGAAATAGAAAGCAATAGAAGTAACATCATTCTAATATCTTAACTAACTGCCATATATATATATATATATATATATATATATATATATATATATATATATATATATATATATATATATATATATATACTAGCTGCTGCCCGCGGCTTCGCCCGCGCACAACTCGATATTACTTTCATGCTAAAATTTAACGCAAAACTGATTATTGACCATGTATACTCGTATATCAAGTCATATGATCCTACAGTGTCCGTTTACTTTTTTACTAGTATAAAATATAAAGACGTACAGTCTATTCAATAGATACCATAAGACTTTATTAGACAATATGAATTGAGTGATTTGTAAAGGTTTGGAAAACCTTAGATTTTTTTAAAATAGTTTTTGATTATATGTGACAATATTTAAAGATTTAATTGCTTCCCACAACATGAGCTTTAAAGTAATCTTTAGAATAATAATCATCTAGTATGGCAAATATTTAATAAAGTTACTCTAGAAGTTACGTTAGTAAATATTTGCCAATGAGCCGCGAATTATTTCCTCAATTTTTATACACTGTATTGGTAGTTTTCCTCTCATGAAAAACCGCAATTTTTTTTATTTGCACGTGCTATTTTAGGGGTCAAAATAGCGCATTCATATAGCCAAGAATTTTCTAGCGTATGGTATGTTAAGAATGTCTTCAAATACTGAATTAATAAGTTCCATCTCGAAGCTGACCACTTTGTCAAGTACTACAGGAATTCTGATCAGACCATTCTCTTCAAGAAGGAGATCTTCCCCAACATTAGAATAATATTTCACAAAATTCTTGAGAATATGAACAACTACCAAGCTCAATTTAAAACTTGCCAAATTTATCTGAGATCATCTGATAATAAAATTGAAATTTTGGCCTGTCATTTTGACGAATGTACCGCAAGATTTTATCAACGGCCTCTATGGCCTTTCAATGAGACTCATTCCATACAATAAGGCAGGAATCCTGAAACATTTTACTTTATCACAATTTCGTGTAATAGAACATGTTGGTGTTTCTGTTCTGCATAAATTGATTGGAATTTCAAATATTGTAATGTGGCAGCAATACCTAAAGGCCTGAGGCTAATGTAGGAAAAATCTTTTTTTGTCGTCGCAATTCACCTAAAATTACCCTCGTCAGATATGTTTTTTCAGAGCCTCCTGGAGCATCTAAGAAATACACAGCTTTCTTTCCTTGATTAGGCACTTTGGACCAGCTCACAAAATATTTGTCTTTTTTCTATTGTAAATTTATTTCATTTATGTCTCTATTTAGATGCACTTTCATGCACTATAGACGTCAATTCGTTAAGTCAGTAGTTTGTTTCCGCTATATATTATCGGTTAGAGCGTGTGTGACTGGATTCTGAAAGAAGTAGGTAGACTGAAGTCAGTAAGAGAACTGCCTGCAATCGAAAAAAGAATATCCTGTATAGAACAAAGAGAGCTATTAATTGCTCTTTCATCGGTTGGCAGCCCTATAATATGGCCATTCGCATTACGCTTAGAAGTACGTAAAAAATTTTTATTAATATAATTGATAAGAATGGTTTATGCTTTTTTTACAATCTTAAAGGATCTGAGATGGCACAAAATAGAACATTATAGCGAATAGCTGTCGTAAACTACTTGTACTATCTCTAACGAAAGATTCCTCAAGACTGGTTCCAGTGAATTTCGTCTTCAAGTAGCCGAAGTGCCCTGCAAGTTACTTGAAACGAAGAAACACTATCAATAGATTTAAAAAGGAATAAGAAATTGGTACACGAATATCGTGGAACAACAGGCTAATAGAAATATTAACCACTATTACGATGGGGTTTTTTTTGTAAAAACAAACACTCATATGAAAACACCCTTTTTATGATAAAAATATCTTTGATTTTCGCAATTATAACACTTTTTAATGTAATGAATTTTATCAGTTTAATTTGAATGGATACAAAAATTTTTTTTAAAAAATATGTTATAATTAATCTGGTTATTTCTTTTTCATTTAAATCTGCTGTTTAAACAGTATAAAACATTAAAATTACCCATCTTATTGAAGAGCTTTAGCTAAGGCGTTTTTATATATTTTTTCTTTTCTTATAGTTTTTATATTCTTCAGACAAAGATTTAAAAAGTATAAGCGATTACATAAACGTATTATACGTATTACACCCACTCGTTTTTCTGACACTACCACATCGCTCTCATTTGATTCTACCACCTCATTATGTTTACTATCACTAATTTAAGATTGTGTTTAACATATTATAGATAGATTTTGACGACAGCCAACGATTAAAATTTAAATGAACATCGAAGCTTCTCCCAGGCCAACATTATACTAATTGCCGTTCGGTGGTGCGTTCACGAATGTGGACAGTAAGCCAGTCACACCAATGAACTTTTGTTAAGTTGTAACTATGTCTATTCGTAAAACGTGTGACAGCAATTTCCCTACGTACATATATGTTGTGTTTTTTCTTCTCTCTGTATCCTTATTCCTATAGAAGAGGAAGTATTAAAAGCTAGCGTTAAGACACTCCGTTCTCATGAAGACACTCCCATTCCTCGCTTGTGCCAAATTCGATTACATTAGCGTAACTCAACGTCGTGCTTTGCCTCGTCAAGGAAAATACCTGCAACTTTTTGTGTTTACAGTCACGCGCTTGTGCCCAGAAATACAGTAAGAAAACTAGTAGTATCAAAGTTAGGAGTAGACATAACAATGTAGAAACTTGATCGATATAAGTACCTATATACTCAGGAATCAAGAAATTACTTGACACAGATATAAAGAAGAGGTACATGAACATTCACCATGGGTATCTCAAATTGTTCCAATTCTTAAAGATGATGGCGATGTTCGGTTGTGCGTTGACATGCGTAGTGCAAGCGCTGCTTTCTTACGTGAAAGTTTGTTACCTAAAATAAAGAAGGCAAAATATTTCTTGAACTTTGATATAAATAACGCTTTCCATCCAGTAGACCTTTATCTTAATTTAAAATATTTAACACATTTATAACGTCCAGTGGTTTATATAGATATAAACTTATGTTCTCAGTCAAGTGTGCCCTAAAGCAATGCAAAGCTATAAAATATAAAGGAGTTATATATTTTATTTATGATATATTGATTTGGGGAAGTAAAAAAAAGAATGTGACTTGAGACTTGCCAAATATTAGAGGTATAATAATGTTTTATAAAATGAAAGAAAATGTATATTAAAACTCAAGAAATACACTTTTTAGCAAATAAATTAAAAGCAGAGGGAGTAAACCCGTTATGTAGATATATAAAAGGTATATCCGAATTAAGAGCAAAGTTTTCTAGGGTTAGTAAATTATAAAAATAAATGGATCCCTATTTTGGTTACGTTGACTGAACCTCTTAAACAAATACTAAGACAAAATTAGGAATAATAGCTAACGTTAAAAAATACTGAAAAAGTAATCTAGATAAATTGTTGGAAATCTCAAACAGGCACTAACACAAATTGAAACATAGGATATTATGTTAAAGATAAGACAAAAGTCATAGATATAGTCAAATACAGATGGAGGTCCATGTTTTGTTTGAACATTTTAATATATTTCTCTCTGACAAAGAATTGAATTTAATAACTTATCATAAACTATTCGAGTTTATTTTAGTCCAAAATCTAAACCATATGCTGGTGTTGAAT
>DWMZ01006423.1:0-10329 GCA_018249855.1 Eueides tales michaeli | reverse complement strand
CGTGTAAAGTTTATTTTTCAAGCTTCTCTCTGTACTCCACATATGGCAGGATAAGCAGAGGGAACTTGGGAACATAATGTTACGACACTCCGTTCTATTCTCTACTTTCTGCTAAATTTGAGACATTGCGTGTGGAGTGGCGGAACTCTACGTCGCGCATTGCCTTGTTACCAGAGCGAATAAATGAAAACATAAAATATTTATTTTGAAAATATTAAATATTTCATTTCTTCGAGTAGGGATCGAACTCACGACCTGTCGCATTTACAGTCACACGCTTGTGCCTCTGCGCCACGACAGGCCTCGAAATATTTTATTATGATCACATTGCCTACAGTGGACTGTTACCTCGTCATTATACCTAAAGTAAAATATACAAATAACCATGAGGTCTGTCGCGGCGCAGCAGTACAAGCGTGTGACTGTAACCTATAGGTCGTGAGTTCGATCCTCACTCAAGAAATGAAATATTTAATATTTTCAATTTAAATATTCAATGTTTCATTTCTTCGCTCTGGTAATAAGGCAAAAGCGCGGCGTTGGGTTCCGCCACTCAACACGCAATGCCTCAAATTGGGCGGAAGGTGGGGAACGGAAGTGGAGCGTAGTGTCTTAACACTAGGTTCTCAAGTTCCCTCTGCCTACCCTGCCATGTGTGGTATACAGCGTGAAGCTAAAAAAGCCAATAACCATAATGCCTTACCCTCATTATACGTAAAATAAAATCCACAAGACATTTGTAGTTTACAATATTCTTAGATTATCACCACATTTTAACTAGTATAATTTGTAAAAAAATATTTTATATATGAACGATCCCTAGGGTAGGAGTCGAGTACGTCATACGTACTTGACTCCTGAACCTACGCTAGGGACTGTTCTATTCTAATTTTAATATGTATCAAGGTGGTATATAATTTTTAAATAAAATAACAGAGCATTGAGTTCCGCTACTCAAAATAAATTATCAATACTGATCTACTCAAATTATATACAATTATCCATACCTACCTACATATATATATATATATATATATAACTTCACGTATAGTGAAGCTTCCGACCTCTGATCCTTCATGTTTCTCTATCAGCTTTCTAAGCTTAACTACTGATAGGGTTAGATAAGTTTCTAAGAAGACTCCATTATTTATAAAATCCTAACTTTCCAAGAGTTCTCTTTTCACATAATAAATATATGCATTTGAGGTTTTTAATATGAAGCTGACATAGCGCAGGTTGTCAGTTCGATTCCCGAAAAAATTAAATGCTTAATATTTTCTTTTCTATATATGCAGGAATATTCAGGTATATGCAGGAAACAGTAGGAAGTTAAAAAATAACCAAAGAGTTTCTAATAAACATCCTTATAAAGTCAATTACATATTTTATTTTTAAATAGTTCATTTCCTCGAGTAGGAATCACACCCACAACACACATGTCTACATGCCACTGCGCCACGACGGCCTCAAGTTTTTTTTTCAGCTTCGGCGCATCTCGCACATGGGAGGATAGGTAAAGGAAACCAGGGAACCTAGTGCTTACAACACTCCGTTCCCCACTTTCCGCCCAATTTGATTGCGTGTTGAATGACGAAGCTTAACGCCGCGCTTGCCTTTCTACCATTAAATATTTCGTTTGAAAATATTGAATATATCATTTTTCTCGAGCGAGAATCGAACCAAAACCTGTCGCGTGTACTCGCTTGTGCCTCTGCGTCACAAAAAGTTATAGTTTTATATATAATCATTTCACTAACATTTTAATTCACGAGTATATAGTTACTATAATTAATTGTGTTATCAGTCATACGCCGTTACCAGTCGATAATTAAAAAAAAACAACTTCTTATCTTAAACGTTTGAACGATCATACACTTAATAATACCTTACCCTCAGCTTCACGCTGTATCCCGCACATGGCAGGGTAGACAGTAGTAACTTGGGAACCTATTTTTAAGACACTCCGTGTCGTTCCTCTCTTTCTGTCGAATTTGAGACTTTGCAGGGTGATAGAGGGATTTGAGACATTGCTTCGTGAGTGGCGCAACTCTCAGCCGCTCTGTGCTTCGAAGAAATTTAAAACGTTAAATATTTTATTTGAAAATATTATATATTTCAATTCCTCGAGTGGGGATTGAACCCAAAATCGGTCGAATTTACAGTCACGCGCTTGTGCACCAGCGCCACGATAGTCCTTAGATTTTCATTTAAATCAATATTTCCAATTATTAAAAATTTTGTGTTGAAAGTACAATAAAAAGGATTAAATAGAAAAAAATACAATTTAATTATATAAAAGAAATCATTGCGTCATGTTTATAAAGCAGATATAAAAACTCGTACTGGTTTCTGAGCGGTCGTTGCCACAAACGTGCAGTTATTTTAAACTAGTTTCATTTTAAACTTTATTGCTTACAAAATATAGCTTAAATTACCTTAACTTTTTTACGTATTATATTTCTATTAATAACATTTGAATTTAAACTTTAGCGCACAAACATAAGGCTTATAATGCTTTAATTAATCTCATGCAGGAATTAATAACTTCGTGATAGTTACACGTTGACCTTCGATGGACCATTTACGCGTTCTTGTTGAGTAGTATAATGGTAGTTTTGTTGCCATGTTTAGTATAATTTGCTTTATTTTGGGTAAAAGAGAGAATAAATTTATATATTCAAGTAAAATATAGATATATTTTGAGTGTTATCTAAAAAAAAATATTTAATTCCCGAATTTATTTTATAAATTCAAAGAAGATATTTTATTTTATTTGTCAGTCTTATTATATATTATTTGTTAGTCTCTTATATTCTTAAGTGTTTCATAGATAAAATACGTTATAAATAAAATTATATAATAGCATAATACTAATATTATACTAAATCATAATTTTACAAATTCAATTTAAAATAAATAAAAGAATATAAATTAATAATTATTTTAAAAGAAATATAAATTAATAATTATTTTAAAAGAAATATAAATTAATAATTATTTTAAAAGAAATATAAATTAAATGTATTTTTTTTTAAATAAATTATATATTTTTTAAATAAATTCTATAAAAAATATAATTTTCTAGCAAAACATTACAAAACACTATCATCCAATAGACAGCATAAAGATAATCATTTTCCATTTAAATCAGCTTTGTATAATGCAATAACCATAATAGCATTAAGGGGAAACCCTATTTATAAAAATGGCAACACCGTACAGTAGCTTGTCAGTTCCACGCGGCGCTTTTAATAACTCGATTCTCGAATACATTTTTAGTTTTCATTATAATGTATAGCTATTTACACGTTGTATGGGAACACTTTGTTCTCCTTTTTCCTTATGAGAAGAAACAAGATTTAGGTCAATTTTAGAAGATATTTTGTTGGTATTTTTTATTGTCGTTCAAAGTAAATCTCGTGCGGCTTGTTTTTATTCCAAGCTGTAAGAGATTCACTTAGATTGATGATAGATAAGTCTACAAATATTTATAAGTATACCAGCATATAAGTATTAATTTAATTTTATTTTATAAATTTATTTTTATGTTATAATTCATATGTTTTGATTTTCAAAGGTGAATTGGAATTCTTTATAGCACTTTATTTTACGTGGCTATCAGGTCCATTTATACCTAAATGTTACCTGCAGGTATCACGTTGAAATTGACTCGCACTTGACTGATTTTTTTGATTGAGTTCTACCACTCTATACGTAATACCTAGAGATTTCGACGGAAAGTAGGTAACAGGACCTCTAAATGCTAAATATAAGTTATAACTATATTTTAAAAAAAATCTAGTGCTGTATAAAATGTCACAGTTACATACAATTATGCTTAAACACGAAATATTCTAAGTCTGGAAACAATTGTTTACTCAGCAATAAATTACTTTTAATGTCAAAAACATGAAACGTTGTAAAAACTTAGGTTTAATAACATTAATAATTTCTCAGATATAATTTGAATAAAAATATGTGATATATCGAATTAGAAAAATGTACAAATAATGAAGATAAGCTTTACCCCAAATGGAAATTAAACTTATGACTAGAACGTACAGTCAGGTACTTTATAACTGTGCCATTGGCTACTCATTTAATAATAGTGTCTGACCGACGTATAACATAGTGTCTGACTGCTAAATGTTGTAGATCTCCACTCGATAAAATAAATTATTTTTATTTCCCCACTTTGGTAGACAAGTGTGTCGTGGCGCAACGGCACAAGCGTGTGACTGTCACCGACAGGTTGTGGGTTCGATCCCCACTCGAGGAAATGAAATATTTAATATTTTTAATTTAAATATTCAATGTTTCATTGCTTCGCTCTGGTAATAAGACAAGAACGCGGCGTTGAGTTCCGCCACTCGACACGCAATGCCTCAAATTCGGCGGAAAGTGGACAACGGAAGTGGAACGGAGTGTCTTAACACTATGTTCCCAAGTTCCCTCTGCCTACCCAGCCATGTGAGGGATACAGCGTAAAGCTAAGTGAGAGAGTGAGTGGTAGACAAGGTACGGCATTGAGAAACGATATTCAATAATTAATGGCTCGAAATTTAGCAGACATATGAACGGATCTTTAATACTAGACACTTCATGCAGGATATATTTTCTTCAGCTCTACGCGGTATCCCGCAAGTAGCAGGGTAAGCCGAGGGAACCTAGTGCTAAAACATTCTGTTCCCAGTAAGACACTTCTGTTCCCTACTTTCCACCGAATTCTGGAGGCACCGCACGCGGAACTTAACAACGCGAGATAATACGTGAAGCGTTTATATTGCGCCGAGTTCCACCACTCACCTGATCTTGATTCAGAAAATACACAATAGACCTTAACAGGTTTAGTAGGTAGGTAGTACCCCATCATGTGGTTAAGCGTATAGGTAAAAATTTCTCCACATACTTTTATCTTTTTTTTTAGCTTCACGCTGTGAAGCTAAAAAAAAAGCAGGCGCAAGGCAGGGTAGGCAGAGGGAACCCGGGAACCTAGTGTCAAAACACTCCGTTCCACTTCCGTTCTCCATGTTCCGCCGATTTTTGAGGCATTGCGTGATGAGTGGCGGAAATCAACGCCGCACTTTGCCCTAGTACCAGAGCGAAGAAATTAAAACATTAAATATTTAAATTGAAAATATTAAATATTTCATTTCCTCGACTGGGGATCGAACCCAGAACCTGTCGGTTACAGGCAACGCTTGTACCGCTGCGCCACGACAGGCCTTTATATTTTAAAATAATCAATATTTTGTCCAAGTCATACTTTCCGTATTTCAGGAAATAAAACATAATTAAAGCCTGTTTTAACATCGAATTATTGTATTTTTAACTTATCGTAAGTATTGCAGCATATTAATTAAATCCAATTAGAAAAACGGATGTTATTTAACAATCGGTCCGTTTATCGTACGGTTCACACAAAAAACACGGTTATCCTTGAATTCTAATTTGAAAATAAAATTAACAGTAATCAATTTAAAAATATAGAAAAGCATCACTGTGTATTCCGTAATATGGTCAGAGGAAACTTGGAAACTTAGTTTTGTGACACTCCGTTCTGTTCCCCACTTTCCTTTGAATTTTTGACATTTCGTGTTGAGTGATGTGAAGCTCAACGCCGCGTTTTACCTCGTTACCAGAGCGATCAAATAAAAATATTAAATATTTCATTTGTCGAATAGAAATCGAACCCATAACCTGTAACCGACAGTCGCACTTTTGTACCTCCACGGTACTGCTGATCTCATAATGAAATAGATATTTGTTTAATTATTTTTACACCAATATAAAATTTACATTTAATTATTTTGATGATATTATACTAACAGTATTCACTATCCTTTCTAAATTTTAGATAATAAATAATCTTCTTAAATAATTTACAAAACTCGCAACTATTCTTATTGATTTTGAATGACTGGGAACACTAAATTATACATACTGTGTTATTATCGAACATTTATTTATTAATATATATATATATATATATATATATATATATATATATATATATATATATATATATATATATATATATATATATATATATATATATATATTATGTGTATATAATATATATTATTTAATGTCTATTTACCTTTTTCATGACAAAAAATTACTTTTCAGTATAATTTCTGTGTAGACTCAGCGAAACATACCAATGGTATGACGCCATTGTGGCACAGTAGATATGTGTCTTGCATAATATATCTATAGTTGTGAATTTAAATCCATACAAAGTATACTTATGTGAAACGTTTATAATTCAAAGTACATGCTTACAAAAATATAAGCTTACATACAAATATACATATAAAACATTTCACTTTTATACTGTATATAAAATATTTGAATCTGTGGCAATAAATATTACGACAGTCTTTAAAAGCGAACAAATTTTTACTTATTAATATATTAATACGATAAAATTATATTGAAATCTTCTTTTGTCAGCTTCACACAGTATCCCGCAAATGGCAGAGTAGGCAGAGGGAACTTATTAATCTAGTGATGAAACTCTCCGTTCCGTTGCTCACACTCTACCAAATTTGCAATATTATATGAATTTCTTTTGCTAGTTAAAACATTTTAAAAACATGCACTCTCTACAAATATCTCTCTCTCTCTCTCTCCCTCTCTCCCTCTCTCTCTCTCTCTCTCTCTCCCTCTCCCCCCCCCTCTCTCTCTCTCTCTCTCTCTCTCTCTCTCTACAAACAGCAACGTCTACAACGTTTGACGGGAATAATTTTAATCTCTATTTTAAATTTCCATTTGTTCAGTCACTACATCATGTGGCAATAGTACTCATATCGCTCTATTGTTTAATGAAACTTAACTAATTAGGCTACGTTAATATTACTTTGTTTCTTAAATTTTGATAGTTGTTATCAAAATAACATCATTATTATGATATCATTTAAATAAGTTGTTATAAAAGAGCTGGTAGAAAGAACTTAGGAACCTAGTGTTAAGACACCGACATTGTCGTGCCCTACTTTCCGCCGAAATTGAGGCATTGCGTGCTGAGTGGCGGTACTCAACGCCGCCCTATACTGTTGCTAGAGCGAAAAAAAGGAAAACTTTAAATATTTCATTTGAAAATATTAAATATTTCATTTCCTAATCTCAGCTAAAATTATTAAGCTGAAGCTAAGCTAGATCGAATTTAAAAAATATACATTTTCATGGTTATTAGGAACCAGGGGCGGCTATCACAGGATTGTCGTGGCAAGCGCACGTAATAGCGACCGGTTGTTGATTCTATTCCCGCTCGAGAAAATTCTGCCACTTATCATGCAATGCCTTAAATTCAGCGGAAAATATGAAACGTATATTAATGTGAGCGGAATTACTCAATATTAGCGTCCCAAAAAGAGACATCACGATATATGATTATATAGACACCAAGAAGTGTCATACTTTTGTTTAGTTGTTTCCATTTGACCAGCGAGCACAATCATAAATAGAAGCTAGTTTAACATAAAAATGCAATACAATTTGCTATAAAAATGCATAAATATGCTGTAAAATTTTAAAATAAAATTTTTCGTAATAATTAGTTTTAATACATATATATATATTTTTTAACAAAATTAAAAATATATATTAAGGCTAAGGCTATATAATATTTTTTATCTGCATACAACTGGTTAGGCAGAGGGAACCATAGACACTCCGTTCACCACTTTCTGCCGAATTATCGAGACATTGCGTGTTGAATGGCAGAACTCAACTCCGCTCTTTACTTTGTTCCCAGCGCAAAGCAAAAAAAATACTTATAATTAAATTAATTATAATCTTGTATTACATTTTTACTTTCCAGATCGCACTACTCCTAGCTGGAATCATTGCCTTGAAGAAGCTTATGGCTCAAAAGAACAGCGGAGGAGGTGGTCATGAGAGCCACGGCTGGTCATCCGGCGGTGGAGGAAGTAGCGGCGGCGGCTGGGACCGTCGTTCTTACAACGACGTATCAGACTTGGCTTATTCTGCGTACAAAAAGGATTAAAAGCGAAATGAAGAAAGTAGTTATAGTAATTACTATTTTCTTTGAAAAAAAAATTTTTCTGTGAGGAAAATTGTGAATCTATTGATAAAGAATAAGTAACTTTAAATATTAACATGAACGAGATTATAAAATATAATTATAGTTATATAATGTTTTAGTTACTTATATTACTGTAATCTTTTCAACTGTCCACTAAAAGAAAATCCATGTCTTCTACATTTTATTGTACACAGCATTGTTTGGGTTAACTTAAAAAATCGCTTAAATATCTAAAAAAAACTATTAATTAATTTGAAACCGTTGTGGCGCAATGAGTCCGCTCTGACTGTATTTTCCATTCGAGAGAATAGTGAATTCTTATTTCTTTTGATAGACAAACTGTAGCACGTAGGATGGCATACCTGGAGTCTTCTAGGTCTAGTCTATGCGACATGGGTACTATCACAAAATGCGTCTATCTCCACCTTGAAGACCGGCAACGCCCCTGTTTTCCATAAAAAAGAAGTTATCCATAAGAAAGTATGAAACTTGAGTATTTTAACACTTCTCACTATGTTCCTTTTTGTTATACTGCTATGTTTTCACTATTTTTTAAGATTAATTCTCACTGAGAATAATGTTTAATACTCTTGGACTTGGATGGATTCCAAGAGGAGCGTTTTTAAAACCCGCTACGATCAATTTTTTATACGTTTTCTAAATAAGTATCTTCCTATGATTAAACTCATAATTTGTTGTAAATTGTAAGCAAAAGATACCTAATATTTTTTCCTTACATTGCTCAACTATTATTTAAATGTTTATTTAATCTAAGAGTAAAATGATGCTTTAAAGTACTTTTATGATATAATTTATAAAATAGCTTTAAGCTCTGACTGTTTGTAAAATAACGTTATTTATTAAATTATTTAATTTATTTATTGTGATTTTGCCTAATAAACTACGTTGTACTATGAATTGTTTTTTTCTTGTTTACTACTTTATACTAAAAGACGAATGTACATTTCAAATTATTTTAATAATTATATCGAAGTAGCCGACAAGTAGTATAGGTCCATTTTTTTTAAATCCATTCCATTTTTTTTTTTAAATTTAATCTTTAGCCTTATTCCATTAAAAGTATTGAAAGAAAAGGTGGAGTAGAACTCAAAATAATTAAATAAAAGACTGACAAAAATAGCACGGCATAAATCACAATCAGTTAGAAGCAGTACAGCACAGCAGTGAACTTTTTGATAATAATAACATAATGATATATAATTGTATATAAAAGCCATTGTGGTGCAGGGGTACAAAAGTGTGACCGCGATGGTTCTGGGCTCGAATCTCACTCGAGAAAATAAAATATTCAATATTTTATTTTTTTCTGTAGTATGAAGGCAAAAAAGGTATATCGTAATGCGTTGCAAAGTGAAAATATTCATCTGGTTGTGAATTCGATCCTTAATAAGGGAAAAAAATATATTAACTTGTAAATAATAGTTAAAAAAAAACGTTTTTATTGTTTATCGAACTAAAAAGTAGAAAGTAACTTTACAACCTTAACAAAGAGATTATTTTAAAGTAGTAGCAGGGCGAACAAACAATCGTGATTAATTACCTCAAATTGAAATTGTAATAAAATTTAAACTATAAATTATTAACAGAACATTTCAAATCAGACTTTAAATAGTGGATTGCATTTCACTTTTCACACTTTTCATAACCCTCTTTTCATATGTAGTTGCCAATTGAATGATATATTTACTATATCAAGCACCAAACGCTTTTTACTCTGATTTGAATTATTCTTTTAATAATTTAAATTTTATTTTTTTATATATTAAATGTTATATGTGTTATGCCATATTGTCTTCGGGTTAACCTGTTATGTGCGGGATACCACGTGAAGCTAAAAATACGGTGTTTTATAAGATTAAATTAAGTGTACATAGGTTATCGTTTATTGTATAGCAAAATGCAAGATACGTTTTTAAATATAAATAATATTATATCTAATTTATATACTTTTTTTCAGCTTTACGCTGTATCCCGCACAAGGCAGGTAGGCAGAGGGAACTTGGCAACCTAGTGTTAAGACACTCCGCATTTGAGGCATTGTGTGCTGAGTGGCGGAACTCAACGCCGCTATTATCTACTTAGTTTCGAGAAAGTAATGTTAATCTTGTTTATATGTCAAAATTGGTCAAGTGTGAAATCCTACGATTTGTCCATCATAGGTTCCGTTTGATCAAGAGTATAACTTATAAAAAAAATTGACAATTTTAATGTTACAACTGAACTGAAGTTCAGTTACTTCAAAATAATTATATTTTTTT
>DWMZ01006422.1:0-10329 GCA_018249855.1 Eueides tales michaeli | reverse complement strand
AGCCGCTTCCACAAATTATACTTCATTATAAGTTTGGTCAGAAAAACCTAGTTTTTGTAAATACCGCCATGTATCTATTTCCAAGACGAAATATACTTGACTAGAATAACCACACAAAAACTGCGGCAAATTTGTGAAACAATGTAAATTTTTTCGCGGTAACAATACTCTTTGAGGTACTACGAATGCATTTTACTAAGAAACGATAAGGAGCTTCACATCCTACCGACGTAAAGCTGGTAAAAGACCGCGCTCTCACAGACTTGTCTTCGAAAAACCAGACATAGGAGGAAGAGAAAACCAACAAAATATTATTTAAGCTCTTATTACTTGAAGCAATGAGTCAATAATCGACAAACGTGGCTAATTAAGCTGCAATTTTAAAATGGTTGCCATTTCAGAAAGCCAAGTTCTTCTGCATCATATTTAAAGGATATTGAACTATATGCCAGAGTATTGAGGAGTTTTTAAGTGAAATAGACGTGTACTTTAAAATTAATGACATATTAAAATCCTTACACTACTTATTGGTTCGTAATAATAGTGTCTAAGTTTGTTCTACAATGCCAGTTGAATTGAAATATTTATTATTCGTACAACAACAATGTCATTTTACATTTTAGATGAAACAGTTTTAATTGGATTAATCACGTATGTTGATTTTTACACATTTTTGGAAACAAGCGATTATTCCGGTTAAGATTGTTTCATTTAAAATGTGTAATAATTGCAAAACTCAAAGATCATTTTAAATGAAATTTAATTAGTATATAGATGCTATGGCGTATTTGGGTTGTCAGGTTCAGTATGGTAGTCATAAGTATTTTTTTTTACAGTTTTAATCGTTCTAGTTTAATTAAGGTGCGGCTATTGCATTCTATGATTGAGCAGAGATGTTTCTAAAAATAAATAGGAATGGAAATAAAAACCTGAAAAATTAAATCGTTTTTTTCAGCTTCCCGCACGTGGCGTTGTGGGCAGAAGGTACTTGGAAATCTAGTGTTAAGACACTCCGTTCCGTTCCCAACTTTTTACGCCGAATTTGAGGCATAGCATGTTAAGTGGTGGAACTCAACGCCGCGCTTTGCCTTGTTACCAGAGCAGAGAAATAAAAACCTTAAATAAATTTTAATTTGAAATATTAAATATTTCATTTTCTTGAGTAGGGATCCACAACCATTCACAATTACAGTCACATGATTGTGCCCCTGCGCCACGACAGGCCCATTAAAATTGTCTGTATTATACAGTTTACATGTAATGATCATAACATAGATTTTTTATTTGGATTCTCTTTTCAAATGTGGATAAATAAATGAGAAATCAATAACTCTAAATTTAAATTGTTTAACGTTATATTTAAAACTAGCCCGTCCGCGGCTTCACCCGATTAAATAACAGTATTTTATTTAATTATTTCAACTACTTTCTTTTAAGGCCTGTCGTGGCGCAACGGCACAAGCGTGTGACTGTAACCGACAGGTTCTGGGTTCGATCCCCACTCGAGGAAATGAAATATTTAATTTTTTAAATTTAAATATTTAATGTTTTATTTCTTCGCTCTGCTAATAAGGCAAAGCGCGGCGTTGAGTTCCGTCACTCAACACGCAAAAGCCTCAAATTCGGCGGAAAGTCGGGCACGGAATCCACGGACCCTGCCTTGTGCGGGAAACAGCGTGAAGCTAAAATAAAAAAGAAACTACTTTCTTCTTTTAATAATATTATCACTTTTAAGACAATAATTTTGTAGCAATTTTTTCAAAGTTAATATTTTGATTTTACGTGCGCTTTTATTTAACCGATTTAAAGAAAACAAACACTAAATGAAAAGAGATGGTTGCCAAAATATAAAAGGGAAAGCTACATTTAAATATAGTTAGCTGTTTTTGAGATTAGCGCGTACAGTAAAAAATAAAAAATTTAAAAGCACACTTTTGTCTGACGTCCTCTATAAGATTTTTTAAATATATCTTCCATGTACAGATAGTGATTAGTTACAAACTTATTATAAGTATAGATTTCTTTATAAAATTATCCTTTTTGTGAACAGGAAGACCACAAAACAATTACAAGTTTAACCTTTAGAAAATTCTTTAAATGAAATTTATCTTTGTACGCTCCGGCAGTACTTATCAATTTAACACAATGCAATGTATTTAATCCATTAAGTTCCATATCGCAATCTTTCATTAACTTAGGCTTTATAGTGTGGTGCTTATCGCCGTTCCTTTATTTTAGACCTAAGAGCTTACTCTGGGAACAATGGGGGCGAACATTGGCAATGAATTCGTGCCGTCTCAAGGATCGCTCGCCATTCAGGCAGAATTTCGGTACCTCTTTATGACTTTTAACCTTACATACTTTCTATTGACTTTGTCCAAAATTTTAACGTGACATACTTACTAAGGTATTTTTTACAATATGGCTATCAAAATCTGCGAGTATCAATTCTGGTGTATTAACTATACTATTGTAATGTTTTCCGTCCGTCCGTTTAGTATTTTTTTCGTGTAAGAAACATATATTACGTGGAAGTCGAAAATTATACAATTAGCAGAATTTTTGCCTGTTATTGGAGTTATATATACAAAAGAAATTTAATGATTAACGTATGTTGCTCAAAGTCTTAGCTTTAATTTTAAGCTTTTAATCTTAGTTTCCTATTGTCTATTCTACATGAAATAGAGGTTCCCCACTTAGAAAAGAGTTTTTTTTTAACTTTTCTCTGTATCCCGCACATGGCAGGGTACGCAGAGGAAATTTGGTAACCTAATATTAAGACAATCCATTAATTTCCCCACTTTCTGCCAAATTTAAGGAATTATGTGTTGAATGGCGGAAGTCAACCATCACCGTGCTTTGCCTTTTTACTAGAGCAATAAAATAAATGTGAGCCAAAATTATTCCAAAGAACTTATTAATTTAAGCATTAACGATTAACCTCACTAAAACAATAACTTTACTCAATGCGTGAAGCATTCGGTGGATAGCGTGGAACAGAGCAGAGTGCCTTAACACTAGGTTCCCAAGTTCCTTCTGCCTACACTGCCTCGAGCAGGATACAGCTTAAAGCTGAAAAAAACATTAAACTCAGTAACACTAATATAAGATATTACATATACATATACACTAAGATAATATTACATATACACTAAGATAATATATTGATAGTTCTACGAGTATGTACACAGCTACGTCTTATTTCACTTTACCAGGAGTTATCGTAAAATTTCAAAGAGACTCCCGATGTCGCCGGCGCCGCGATTAATCTACGGCTATTTGACTTTCCGCTCATTTGTAGATAACCTTTATTTAAGGACGTCGAGTTTCTCATTTACGTAGCAATATAGTTTAGAACTTAAATCTGAAGATTTCTACTTTCAAAATGTATTATTTATTAGTTTAAATTTATGCATTCATTTTTTGACACTGTATCTCGCATATGAGGAGGCAGAGGGGAACTTGGGAACCTAGTTTTAAGACATTCCGTTCCCCACTTTTCGCTGAATTTAAGGCATAGCGTGTTAAATGGTGGGAATCAGCGCCACGTTTGCCTTGTTACTAGAGCAAATAAATGAAAACATTAAATATTCAATTTGAAAATATTAAATATTTCATTTTTTCGAATGGGGATCGAACCCATAACCTAACGGTTACAGTCACACGGTTGTACCGCTGCTCCACAACTGGCCTCAATTTTGAAACATTTTTTTCCTTTATTAAATTATATGGACGAAATGTCAGGCTTTGCTTTGTTACAAGTGGGAGGAAAATAAAAACATTGTTTAATTTATTCTACCAAACGGAAATCGAACACAGGACCGTGTTTAAAATCACATGCTTATGACCCTGCATTATATGGATATATGTAAACTTACCTTACGTTTATTGCTTCGACTTTCTATACGTTATTTTTACTAATGTATGTATTAATACTAATATTTTTTTGATTGATTACTTATTTAGCGGATAGTATGGTAGATTAAGTGAAGCTAGTGTTCAGACACTCCGCTCAATTTTTCAGAACTTTCGCATTGACACAGATACATACAATAAATTTACACTTATTGTATGTAATTGAACGAAATATATTTATCTAAAATGTAAGAAATATTATAAAAAAACTATATAGGCCATAGTTTGCTATGTTCTATTAAATGGAGTTATAAATTAGCACTGACTACCTGTGTCTGTCACACTGTGACTCCTAACCGATCTGAGTGTGATCTGATCTTTTTTAATCGAAAGCCTTGTTAATTGCGGTGGGTTTTAGCTATGTATTTTTGAAAATGGGATCGTGGAAATTGAAATAATGGTTTTTTTGGTAGGGTTTTTTTTTTAATTCAACATGACATTAACACAGTAATGAAGTCTAAATAAAATAAACCGAATAAATCGATAAATGAATGATCGATATTAATTAATAATCTATAAAGAATAATTTATTTAGAAATGTAAACAATCTCGGCTTCACGCTGAGTCTCGGGCATGGCATGGTAGACAGAGGAAACTTGAGAACCCAGTGACAAGACAATCCGTTTCGTTCCTGACTTTCCGCTGAATTTGAGGCATTGCGTGTTGTGTGGCGGAACATAACGCTGTGCTTTGCCTTATTACCACAGCAAAGAAATGAAATTAAATATTCATTAAATATTCAATTGAAAATGTCAAATATATTTAATTTCCTGTTTGTTTGCTTGTTTGTGGTTTGTTTATCAGTCACACGTTAGCACTCCTGCGCTACGACAGGCCTCTCAATGTAGATACTAAACCAATATGTTATATATGTTTTAATTAACAAAATGAACATATAAGGACATGCATTAAATATTTAAACTAAAAAATGGGGTCAGTCGTGGCGCAGCGGCGCAGGCGTATGACTGTAACCGACAGGTTGTGGGTTCGATCCCCACTCCAGGAAATGAAATATTTTATATCTTCAATTTAAATATTTAATGTTTCATTTCTTCGCTCTGGTAACAAGGCAAAAGCGCAGCGTTGAATTCCGCCACTCAACACGCAATGCCTCAAGTTCGACAGACAGTGGGGAACGGAAATGGAACGGAGTGTCTTGACACTAGGTTCCCAAGTTCCCTCTGCCTACCCTGCCATGGGCGGAATAAAAAAAAAGCGTGAGGCTGAAAAAAGAAATTATAATTACTAGAAATATAAACAAGAAACAAAGCTTAAATTATATTCTAAAACCATATCTTTTTATTAAAATATCACGTTTGAAGTATGAAACGCTTACAAATTGTTACTGTTATGTACTTGGGAACGCGTTACAGTTGGACCTGCGGCAGTTACCATCTTTATAACGACCCTCGGACAGATGTAAGACGTAAAGGCGGAATGTTGCTAGCTTTAATAACAGTAATATTACTTATCATAAACCTTATTGTTGTTTTTTATTATATTATTATGAGAAATTAGGAAAATTAACTTGGTATTTCATTATGATTTATATTAGCTGTTTAGTGGAGAAGAACCATAGAAAGTTGTTGGCTGGTGGTTGTCAGTTCGATTTCTATTTGGGAGAATGATTTAATTTTTTTTTCTTTTTTCCTTTAGTAGAAATGAGTTTAGTTAACCAATCAACAGAAAATGTCTTAACATTGGATTTCCGTTGCTCTTTCTGGTATAATATGGGGATACAGCGTGAAATTAAAAAAATAGTATATTTGAGATTCGTAACCCAAGATGCAATAATATTTTTGAAAATGAGACTGAAACGGTAAAAGAGAACGCTTTATGTATATTTCCTTTGTAAATTTCACTAAATGCTGAAAAAAATAAAATAAAAAACCGGTGAAGTGCAATCCGAATACGTCCACAAGGGTTCCGTAACATTCAAGATGTCAAGTAAATAAACTTAAATTTGTAGGCATATGTACTTATTGCATACTCTACTAAAGGCGTATTGTATGAAATTAACTACAAAACATAACCTATATTTAAATAGTGTTAAAATTTAATTAAATTAACTACAAAATATAACTTTTATTTCAATACTGTAATAGTTTTTTTTGTAATGAAATATGCATAAATTACAACGTTTCGTTTTATTTATTATTCTTTTCTATAAATTCTCACTACGTATCACATATTATAATTGTAGGTCCACTAGAAGTACTTTATACTTTCTTATTACGCGGCAGATTTCAGACAAAATGAAAAAAATCTCCTATATTTCGATTGCGCGTTGACTGTACTACAATAAACCTTATATCCTAATATTTAATATTAATTTCAGTTTAAGCCTTTACTAAATTTCAAAATTGAAAGTAAATTATCATTGGGTTTCACTTTTTAACGAACGGAACCCTAAAAACGCAAACATGCACTGAGGCCGCTGAAGCCAAAAAACAGACAGTCCTTTAGGGAGTCAACAAATGAACTGGTCAGTTGATTGATTTATAGCGGCGTCACGACACGGCGCGCCGACGCGCGCCTGTTAATTAATTTGCCCGCATCAACACGTTATATAGGTAACACTTGTGGTATTTAATGTTGTAAAAAGGTTGAGGCCTGTCGTGGTTCAGGGGTCGCTGTAATCGATAGGTTTTGGGTTCAATCATAACTCGAGGAAATTAAATATTTAATGTTTTTGTCTCTTCGCTGTTGTAAACAGGCAAAATGCGGCGTTGAGTTCCGCCACTAAGCACACCATTCCCCAAATTCGGAAAGCGGGGAATGGAACGGACTATCTTAACACTAGGTTCCTATGACGGCATGAAACTGGAAATTATTTTTACTTTCACGCTCTGGTAAGAAAAGTCCCAGCGTTAAACATGGCGTCCACCGCTACACGCAATGTATCGTAAATTAAACCGAAGACACTGTGATATGGAACATTAGGCTCCTTGTACCCTGCTGAATGCGAAATAAAAATAGAAAATAGAAAAACGTGTAACTAATATTAGCTTAAAACGACGATTCGTGAACGAAAAAGAGGTGATTAATAGGAACAGAGAGTCTTTACACAAGGTTCCCATGTTCCCCCTTCATACTCATCTGTATATTATTGATATAGCGGGAACCTAAAAAAAACTAGAAGTAACTAGAACTTATCAAGTAACTCGTTCTACCAATAGTAATAGCACAGCATATAAATCAGATAGCAGTTCCGAAGACAGCTACAAAGCAGCGACTTCTCCTTTTAATTAAAACTTGAGATTCATTTCGAGGGCGTTAATTTCTTTGCAGATGACGACCGTACAGAATGTTGAAGATATAATTCATAATACTGTCATTGTGGACGAAGTTTGGAATTTACTTTCTAGATATGTTCTGAATAATTTTTTTTTTAGACAATGTACATTTGAACGTAGCGGACTTTGAACCCGCGGCTTTTTGGAAAGAGGTGCGGCTTCAAATCCCACTATGATAAGTTAAATATTTTTCTTTTCGAGGCCTGTCGTGGCACAGCGGCGCAATCGTGTGACTGTAACCGACAGGTTGTGAGTTCGATCCCCAGTCGAGGAAATGAAATATTTAATATTTTCAATTTAAATATTTAATGTTTTCATTTCCTCGCTCTGGTAAGAAGGTAAAGCGCAGCGTTGAGATCCGTGAGTCAATACGTAATGTCTCTAATTCGACGGAAAGTGGGGAACAGAGTGTCTTAACACTAGGTTTCCAAGTTCTCTCTGCCTACCCTGCCATGTGCGGGATACAGCGTGAAGCTGAAAAAAAAATGTATTTTTCTTTCCTAAATGTGGAATATAACATTAAATTTATAAAAATGTTTTAAAGCTTTTGAGCTGTTACAGTACAACGACAATTATGAATTCAATTGATAACGTCCATTGAAATGTACTTTTTAAGCGTCTAATTAAGAAAAAAGCTAGAATTAATTTAATTAAACAGATAATTTGTCAATATAGAATATATGTCTAAGAAAAATTAATCATACTATTAAAGCATGAAACTCCATATAATTTTATCACCCCTACAAAAAATTTGAACTAAGTATCTAAGTTTTCAAAGGATTAACGCCTGCACATTAATCAATCATAGCTTATTTATAATTTCCTTCAAACCGTTGTTTATTACATATCAAAATGACAAATTTGAAGCTTTTATTGTACAGTTGGGACATTTTTATGTGACGCGGTCGATTGCACGTGGTGATTTCGCATTAAAATCCATATGCTTTATTTAATTTTTTTTAGCTTTACTATAGAAGAAGGAACCTGGGAACCTAGTGTCACGCTCTGTTTCATTCCCCACTTATTTGAGGCATTTCGTGTTTTGTGACAAGGCTCAACGCCACTTTGCCTTTGCACCAGGTACACGCTTTGCTGTGGTACCAGAGCGAAGAAATGAAAATAGTAAATATTTCATTTCCTCGAGTGGGGATCGAACCCATAACCTGTTGGAAGGTAACAGGAAAGCTTACCAAAATATAATAATTAAAACTGCATTCAAATATGTTTAGCCGTTTCGAGATTAGCGCGTACAAACATACAGACAAACAGTTATACAGATAAAAAATAAAAAAGGTACGTAAACGCCCCCTATAATTTTTTTCAATATATTTTTCATGTACAGACAGTGATCAGACACAGATTTATTACAGGTATAGTTAATTATATGTACCTATATGATTTTTAGGTCACGATTTACCGCGAAGCTAAAACAAAGTAAGTAATTAAGATAATTTGCAAAACTGTAACTATATGTACTAACAGGTAACTAAATATATATATAGAGAATTTGTACGGACGGAAACAGAAATTGCAGGCGTTTGTCAAAGTCCCCTCACGGAAATGGTGCATAAATAAAGTCCAGTTAAAAAAATATGCGAAGCTCTTACTAATGGTCATTTTTACGCTCATCTGAATATTGTCGTAACGTTTTATTATTTTGATACTTTGGTAATTAAGTGTCGTTAAAGTATTTATATATTAAATACTAGTGATGCTCGCGACTTCGCCCGCTTTAATTGTATAATTATTCATTTACTAATCTGCTTTACTTTCTTTTTTTATTAACAATATAATTTTAACAACAAGAGCTATCTATACTTACCTTAAAAATAACAGTATTATCCGATTTAGTAAAACAGTTATTAACAGTAATTTTGTAGAATAAAATATTTCAAATGGTATATTTTTTTTAATATAAGGAGATAAAATACAGTAGTGAGAACTACAATTAAATCGGCTAAGCCATTTTTGAGATCAGCGTAAACAAACTTAGAAACAAACAGACAATCCGAAAAACAAATAAAAAATTAAAAAATATTTTTTTGGTAATTACATAATTAAATGACACGATTAAAATGTTTACTTATCTTCCATGTAAAGACATCGATCCCTTGATATTTTATAAGTAAAGTATATAAGTATATATTGAAAAGCTGAAATATATATTTGTTTTAAGGCACTAATCTTAGAAAGTACTAGTGAGTCTCTAGTGAGTGAGAAATATTATTACTAATCTTAGAAAGTACAGTCTACCCGTGACCACGAACTTCTGTAAGGTGTTCGAAACGACGGGTTTCCAAAAATGTGTAAAACTCAATATACGCGATTAATCTGTTTAAAAGGGTTTCATTTAAAATGTGTAACAATCGCGAAAATCAAAGATACTATTAAGTACTAGTAAGAATAAAAAAAATGTGTTGGATAGTCCATTGACAGAGGATTATCTTGTTAATCTCATATAGTTAACATGATAACATAATCATGTTGTTTGTTTGTATGTAACTCAATTTACCTGCGATCAAAGTAACATGGGAACTTATAATGTGTTACGTCCAATTTTATTATACATACAAGGCAGCCTAAGCAGAGGAAATTTGGGAACGTAGTGTTGAGACACTCTGTTTCATTAGCCACTTTTCACTGAATTTGAGTTATCACGTTGAGTGGCGAAACTCAACGCAGCGCTATACCATGCTACCAGAGCGAAGAAATGAAAATATTAAATATATTATTATGATTCCTTTCATCATTGCTGATATATATACATATTTATACTTTATATAAAAAAAATACTACTATAGTAAATATCTTTTGTGAGTTTTCGTATTTTATTTTATATAAAATAGAAAACAAATCTTTAAAATATAAAAATACCTATCTAGTTCACGATTATTCGTATATTTTATACAGATAAAGCAGTAATGTTCTACGATAACATAAAATTGTATTACAAATCGCCCACACAAACTACAGAAACTTTGGCCATAACAGATTTATATAGAATAATTTTGACTTACAACACCCAACTTTTTACGTTCTGTTCATACATTTGTTTTTACGACGTAGCAAAATTGCAAATGTCACTTTTGATATTTCAGTTAAAATGGTCTAGTCGCGT
>DWMZ01006421.1:0-10330 GCA_018249855.1 Eueides tales michaeli | reverse complement strand
TCACAATTCTCTCACAGGTATACGACGCATCAACAGGTACTCTACTAAGAAATTTAACAAGTGAAGATCCAAATTTCATAGTTTGGGGCCTGTCAGGTTCCGTAGGATTGTCTGTACGTGCATACAATGAAAAGGGAATAAGTGACGCATTTAGTCTCGCTTCTAATTTGTTGAAACACCCGCAAAGACAGATTGGTAAGTACTTAAAATTATTTTAATTTCTCCTTTATGGTTTTAATAATGAATAAAACATAATCATTTTTTTATATGTTTTTGTTGTTTTATATTTCTAACAAGACTGAAGAAGGAGAATATTAAACTATATTATATGAATATATGATTATATATTTTTCTATAGATATATATTTATGCCATATTTTTTCTTTTATATTTAATTCTGATTGAAACATTTTCGACAATATCTAATAAATATAAAAACAAATGATAGTTAGAAAAAGTCAAATTTCTATGTTTTATGTATAATAATAAAAAACCTTTCTTTCCGTAGCAAACATACCAGTGAAAGTAGAACTAACGACAGTACTAATAATAGTATTGTGCATAATCGCCGGTATTGGTACAGTCACTACTCTCTCCGGCATTGTATTCTGTTTACGTTACTGTAAGAAGGAAAATGGTGAGTTAATTTATTTTATTTTTTCTCGAGCAGAATAGGCAGAGGCAATCCGGGAACCAACATAGTGTTAAGGCACTAATTTTAATGAATGAGTTAGATAATACTAATTTTCAAAATTGGACACTTTAATTATTTTATATAATCATTATTTTCATTTAACTACGAACTAAACGATTAACAATATTTTTCGTTATAATCTCTTTTTAAATAAAATTCGATGATTTTCCTAACACGTGATCATGTAACATACAGCTGATCATGGGAGAAACACGGCTTCTCAAAGTCCAAGCCACAAATAGCAATTGTCTCCTTTTGAAAGGAATTGTAGATTTTGGTGATATAATAGATATTCGAGGTAACAGGGCGACTACACCTTCAAATTTTCCAGTCAATATCGTTTCCGATAATTCTTCTGATGATTGATTAATCGTGTGCCGTTACATAATTTTGATGCAGCTTTAAAGCTGTATACGCCGTACGACTACCATCTAACAATGTGCCAGCGATGCCCGACGATGCAATTGCCAATGCAATCTTTTGTTGTAACCGTATCTTTGGAAGGATTAATGGCACTAAAATGTCTTACTGATACCACCAGGAACGTCTAAAAAATACCACCCGTTCATGTTTTGCATGAACATGACTCGATTGTATATAATTCTTTGTTCAGCTGTCAATACTGACTCATTATTTGCATTGAGTATAACTAAGTCAACGTCGCCATATTGTCTTTCTCGTTGTACATCAGTATTCATTAAATCAGTTGCTGGAGGATCAGGCGAAGGCAAGCCAGTATTTGAGTGAAAAGTTTGAAATCAAAATATATAAATCTTTGAGTATTGATAAGGCTTTATTGGTGTAAAATCTTTATTCGGACATCGTTCTGTTTGTTTCACTCGGTTCGAAATATTGTTGTCATGTAATTCTTATATCTTTTCCACAATACTAACAACCGTGTTAGATAGATAACATGTCGTCAGAATAATTACAAATAGTTGACTAATATTATTTAGCGTAGATGTTAAAGCTGCATCAGCAAGTGACAAATGTAACACATGGTTCTCCAAATTAACGTGGGTCCAATCTTTTAGGCAATTTGTGCCATGTAATGTAGCGTGGAACATCGTAAATGTTTTGGCAAATTGGCCGAAAAGTGAAGCTTTCGGCAAAATGTTCAGTGAGTGTAATAAATTCGGTAGTTCTAATGCTCTTTGGATAACATTCTCTTCAGTAAAATATATACACTAACCATTTTCAAGATGCACTGCAAGACGCTGTACAGGTGGATCTCGATCTTGAATGGAAAAACTAAAAATACGCCAGATAGCTTCCTTGGTGCTGATATAATTGCCTATTTGATACGTCGCACTTCAAATATAGCTAAATCAACGTCTTTATTTACATTTTTACGAAAGTGCTTAATGGATTTGACGCAATTGCAAAATTCAACCAAATATTCCTACCATAGCTATAATAGCAAAAATTCGGTTATACTAATAAATCGTAGCGTTTATTTTTTTGTCAGTACTTTAAAATAAATAAATAAAATATAAAAATAAAAAATATTTATTAGGAACTGATATGATATAAATTTTAACATAGCGCCATCTATCGGATACTGACTCAATCCAGTCAAGTGACTACTTTATACCGTCATCTGTTAGAATCTTATCGAACTATGTCTCTGTCAAATAAAAAACAATTAATTCGTAGTAAAATAAAATTGCAATCTGAAATTGAGAAATAAACTATCCTATGTCTTAAGTTGGAACAAAGCACATATTTTAAAAAACATTCTAAAATCGGTTCAGTAGTTTCAGAGTTCATCCCGGAACAATATCGTGATACTAGACTTATATATATTATACCATTTTTTTCATTTATTTATTATACTCTATTTGTACACCACATAATAAAATACGCACATAAAAATAAAAAATGTGTATTATAAATATTTAATTATTAATATAAATTTAGATAAAAATATTTTTTTTATATAATAATCACTACAGAATTCTAGTGTAAAGCTGATAACATATAAATGTTTGCGATAAGAAATATAACCAAAAAATACCGTAGATTCCCGTAATGCACAAATGATGGTGAAAAGGATCAACAATAACTTTGGAGAAAACTATTTAATTGTAACGACAGAGTTAATATATAATTATAATTATATATATTTTTTAAGAAATTAAACCATAAAGCCACGACAAAAAATGTATACAATAAATGAATATGATGTAAAATATTAGAAGCTTATGCATTTTTTAAGTTTAATTTTATTTATTTTACTGGAGTTTTTGCTTAGATATAATATTGTTATTATTCAATTAAATTTAGACAAACATGAGAAGGATATTAGGACAAAAGATGAAATATCAAACACACCTCTCACAAGCGGTAAAAGGTGTTCGAGTGTTGATAGTTTGGGTAAGTAAAAATGTTATAAAAGTATAAAAGTCAAATAAACATAATTAATTTTTATTTCAGAATTTTTATATTTTTAAGCCTCACGCTGTATCCTGCACATTTTAGGGTAGGCAGAGGTAACTTGGAATCTAGTGTTAAGACACTCTGTTCCTTTCCCCACCTTACGTCGAATTTAAGGCATCACGTCTTGAGTGGCGGAACTCAACGCCGCGCTTTACCAAAGCGAAGAAATTAAAATAACCTATTGAGTTTGCAGTCGCATGCTTGTGCCCCTGTGTCACGACAGGCCTGTTACATTTTTTTGTTAAGTGTTATTTTATGAAGAGTCGATATGAAACTATATTTTCTTTAGTAATTTTCCTAATATATTAACATAGATACTCGTAGATATAGATTATAAACATACAATTTGAAATAATATTACAAATGTTACTATTCCATACAAAGAGTTAAAACCTGAAATTATTATTTGGACTCCGCTGTCCGTCACCAATGTATCTTATTAATCGTTGTAATTGACAAATGAAATTTTCACAGTTAATTTATTTCTGTTGCAACTAAAACAACAAATACTATACAACAAACACTGATAAAAACACCACCTGTTTGCCGTTTTTCATAGATAAACCTTCAAAATCAAATCCAACTCTCCAGTAATTCGTTTTTTTTTAAAGTGAAAATTCTTTAATACTCGTAAACTGTTCTGTAACTATATTACTTATTAGGACACATCTTTGATGAAAATATAATATATCCATACAATATTTTGTTCGACTAATATACTTTGTTGTTTTTGAATATAGCGTGTAACTTGGCGCAACTCAACGCCACGCTTTGTCTCGATACCAGTTTATTATCATAAGTATTAGTAAAGTTAAGAAAGTGTATATAGTGCTTATTAGTGTAAAATTTAATAATTACAACTAAAATGTCGAATAATGAATGATACACGATAACGTCACCTTCCTATTAATATTTTTCAATTTCATTGTAAAAATTATTTTTTAGACAAAAACCCCGATATAATACCCATAGAAAGTAAAATAAACGAAAATTATACTAAAAAAGATTATTGTATGAAGCCGTTAATAGGAAAACTGGATGATCAATACAGAATGCCTATATATGGGCAAAGAGCACCAACGCATATGACAATGCAAGTTGGCAAGTTGACGAGTGGCAAAATGTATGAAACTTGGTTGAAATATAATAATTCGATACCAATGAATAGTAGTGTGGTAAGTAATCGTTTTGAACTTTTTTCTTAATCTTTACATATTTTTTTTATATATATATATTTATTATTTTTTGAAATGTTTGGAATGGATTTTCACTAGTGTAAAATTTTTATTTGGCTTCACGCTGTATCGCGCCCAACGTAGGCTGGTCAGAGAGAATTTGGGAATCTAGTGTTAAATACCGCTATTCTATTACAACTTTCCGTAGCGAATAAAAAAGAAATTGAGGCATTGCATTTTCAATAGCTGAATTCAACGCCTTACTTAACCGTTTTACCAGAGCGAAGAAATTAAAATCGTAAATATTACGTTAGTGATCATTGAATTGACAACCTGTCGCCTTTTACAATGGCACGTATGAGCCCTTGCGGTACAATAGGCCTCAATTCAAGTCTTTACCTAAAATATATATAAAAGTCAACAAAAAATGACATTCTGTAGCTCCAAATGTCATCACTCCCGTCTGACGCGCACCACTCTACCGTACACGGCGCGCGCTGCATGTCGCCGGTCGGCGCGGGCGCAAGGGAGCACAGCGTGTGCTACACCAATATGAGGAACTGCAGTACGTTACCTCATAGAAAAGGTCGGTCTGAGTATTAAACAATTGATGTTTTCGTTTGTTCATACTGTAGTTGGTTTTTAGATGTACAAAAATACGTAAGATCGTGATTTATAAAGTTATCTTTATTATTCTAGTAATGGCTAATATTTTAAATGGTAAGTCATTTTTTTATTAAACTTTTACTTGGTTTTTGATGATTATTGCCTTACGGTGTGTCCCACATATAGGAGGTAGATACTCTTCTCCCATTATGACTGTTTCGCTCCCCATTTTCCGCCAAATTCTAGAAGCATTTTGTGTTGAGTGACAAAAATCAGTAACTAGCTTTCCCTCTTTGCCACAGCAAAGAATTGAAAATATTAAAATTTCATTTCCTCTAATGCGAACCGAACGCCATTTTTAACCGTTTAACGTATATTCTGTATTGTCTCGAAATTTGTTATGTCTATGTTAACTCTCTTTACTACCAAAGTGATGATATTATTAGTGTCTAAACTGCATCTTATCTTACGTGATTAGGGGAAATATTTTTAATATAGATATTTTTTTGGTAAAGTCACCACACACACATATACAGTAGTATTTATTTCTGGTGAAACCAGTATATCAAATGTAGATGTAGAGAATGTATGTAGTTAGTTACTCTATTAAAATGTCATCTTGACATCTTTATCTAAGGAAAGTGATTCTTTTAGAATGCATCGCGATGACGTGTTGTGTATGTGATTAGAATATTTTAGTATGATTTACTAGTAGTGATTTCAAATGATTTAATTGGAAAACAACTCAACACGTCAATATGACTTTCTTTTTATATTGTATAAAAAATCATATGTATAATAATGTATTTTTTGTCAACAGTATCTTCCAATTTACAAGTAAAACCAATGAAGCCATTAACCACACAAATACCAACGGATTTAACGTTTAGATGAGATATACAGTATTTGCAAACTAAAATGTAAATTTTGTTGAACTGTATTTATATAAACCTACATATGTACAAGTATGTGTATAGTATGTTGTTTGAAATATTATTAAAATAAATACATATTTGTATTTGAAAATAAAATGTAGGTAGATAGTAAAAAACATTTTTTTCACCTTTTCAGAAAAATAATAGATATTTTTGATGTTCTTGTGACATTACAATTTCAATAACTTTTTTGACCTGATTCTTAATTTATCTGGTTAACTTGATTCAGGATTTTTTGATTGACCTGATGTTTGATTTTGTTAATGACCTCATATTAAATGTTTTTGATTCTTGATTCTTTTTACATTACCGGATCTTGATTTTTTGATTCACCTGATTCTTAATTATTTGATTTACCTGATTCTTGATTTTTAAATAGACTTGATTCTTAATTCTTTTGTTTAACTGGAAATTTGATTTTTAAATTGATCTAATTCTTATTTTTTTTCATTAACCAGATTCTTGTTTCTTGATTATTTTGGATTTCTTTGTTTGAATATTTCTTTATTTTATGAATAATTTAGTACAAGATTGTGCTATATCGCGTATAGAAATATTAAAATATTTTTTTGGTGTTTCTTGATTCATTAATTTTCAACTATAACAGCATATATAAACTTATAAGCTTATAAAGTCTTAAGACTGATATTTAGATTTTAATATTATATAGTAATCAGTTCATTAATTACCATTTATTATTTAGAAGATGAGAGAGTTGCAGTGATATTAATATTCATTATATATTTTTATTTATTATTATAAGCAGAAAAAGGAGTGTCGTAACACTTGGTTATTTCAAGATTACTCTTACATTATTTAGTTATTACATTAAAAGTAATGTTAATTACAATAGTAGTATTTTATAAATATATAATTGTTCATTGCAACACAATTGTCTTCATAATTTGTTAAGAATTGTAAGAAACTTAATTAGATTATTATTATTATTATGTAGATATGAAACAATATTGTTGGAAAATTGTAAATACTTATACATATATAATAATAGAATATAGACAATGTTGCTAGTATAAATATTGGTTTGAATTAGTTTTTATTTATGTATTGTATAAAAAATTAAAATTCCTTTAAAAGTTTTTGATATAATCTATTCATTTACGTTTCCAATTAAAATTTAAAAAATGTTAAATACTACTTATACCTAATTGATATGCATACCTATATAAAAAATTTTACACACCCATCATATTTTGACTTAAGTGAATGTTGAGTAACCTAAATATACTATTATGGCCGCGTTCCACTAGGCGATCACAACGCCCGCGCTTACGACCACAGTTTATCCCGTTCCACTTGCTTGCGGGCGTTACTGACGTAAACTCAAGTGGAACGGGCTATGAGTGTGTTTTGGGCGTATAGATAAATAATATATATGGTGAGGAACAAATGCAAAAGATTGATTGATTAAGTTTTAATTTGTAAAAATAAATTTAAATAATTATTGATAACATTGATTTATATTGAAAAAAATCGTAATTAGTGGTGTATTTTATCATCTTATTTTATTATTATTAGCATATTATATTATATTTATATTATTATCCTACGTTTAAATATTATTAAAATGTCTTTGGCGGCTGTAATATTTTTTTAAGCTTGTTTCGTATAATTATGTTTACTTGTGGAAGCACATTCAGCATCCGCTGCAGAAACATCCACATCTACTAAAACATATCTTTCCGCAGTAAATAAAGTTAATTTTGCGGTCGCCATTTTTGATGCGTTTTATTTTGAACGCACCGCTAATTTTCTCAACGCTCACAATGACCCACCTTTTTAGGTGGGTCGTCGCGGGCTCCGAGTGGTCGTTAGTCATGATGAGTGACATTTTCGCTTCGACCACAACGACAGCGGGCGTTATGTGGAACGGCTAAAGGGACGTTTTGGGCGTTGTGATCGTTTAGTGGAACGCGGCCTATGAAGTATAGATAGAGCTCTTTAGGTAGACTAATTTGTATGAGGATCGGACCCGTAATACCTACAAACTGCAAATAATTTTTCTTATATTTTTTTCTAAAATATTTTTCTGTTTTAATTTTTACTAATGTAAAAATTGTGCCTTCCTTTAAATAATTGATTTGAAAAATAAAATCGTTGGAAGTTTAATATCAAAATTGTTTTGGAAATTGTAAAAGAAATTAAAATAAATGTCTTTATATATGTGAAAGATTTTGTTTTATTTTCCATAAACATCCACATTATGCCCGTGTTATATGTATCCTAAGGGAATTTGAACTGGTTGCCTGGAAGAAATCACTCTTAGTGGTAAGACCGCCTTTGTGCATTTTATGTTTTCAAATTATATGCAATTTTATCAAGTGTACTATAAAGATTTTTCATTTTGAAAATGAAACTAAATTAATCGGAAAAAAATTACAATTGGATATATGCGATTTACCCGGTTAAATTGTATTTTTATAAAATTGTTTTTACTGTTTTAACACAGTATAAATTATTTAAAGTGCCCATCATGAGTATCAGTATCTTCGATTTTAAAATATCAATGCAAAATGCTCACCACACTCAAAAACTTTTGTTAAGACAGCATTTCAATATTTGTTATAGTTTAGTTGGACTGTTATGATTGTTCATCAGATGTTCCAGATCTTCAACTCATTCTTAATTCTTTCTTTCAGATCTTCAACTCATTCTTAATCTTTATCTCATTGTAAAATGCTCATCACTCTCTAAACACTCTCTATTTTTGTTATGGAAGCATTTTGTTATATCTTATAAATTATCTGGACCCCTGCTATTCTGTATCAGGTGTGGAAGTGTTCAAAATCAAATATAACCTACTATATGTTCTGCCCAGACGAAATAGCTATACAACAAAAACAAAATTATTAAAATCGGTCAAGTAGTTTAGAAGATGTGCCCGTACAAACAGACTGACAAAAATTCTAAAAATTGAAGATTCGTATTCTATGAGTCATTTACAACCCCCCCGCCCCCCCCCCCCTCTTCTACATTGATTTTTCTAAATAGATCCAATGTACAGATATGGATTCTTTACTGTTTTATTACGAGTATAGATTTAATTTCCACATTTACTAACAATTATAAAATAAATTTAAACCTAATAAATATAAATTAGTAATAAATAAATATTAGGTAATAAATAAATAGTTTAGTTAATTTAAAAATTAGTGTACTTAAAAAAAACGTTAAAAGCATTTAAAACCTAGCTTACTGGCGCAATACCAGCTTTTGCCTGTAAATGTCATAGTTCTGCGTCCATATATGCTTAGATTCACCCAAAAAAAAATAATACTAGCTAAATTTTATATAATTATAACAACATTTTATAACATTTAAATTTAATATTGGTACAATTAATTATTCTCTTGTGTAGTGTAGCAGACACTATGAAGAAGCGGATAAGCATGGCGATGGATTCACTACACTACTTTATAGGGAAACTCAATTGAAATTAAAAAGAAAAATATAAAATAAAATAAAGAATATTACATACATACGTTAGTCGGAAAAAAAAGAAGACTCTCTAATCAAAATAATAGTTATCAATTAAATTGCAGCTGGTTTTAGAGTTCAAACGAATGATTCATATTGCATGTCGCTTATATCAATTAGAGTTATTAAACATAGTCGACTGAAATCGTTTATTTGTGTGTAATTAGTTTTTGTAAGCTTTCGGTATGTCGGTCAGCTATTGTCAACATTAGGAGTATGTTCGATTCTTACTATGGACAGATTGTGCTTAGGAAAAAAAATTGTAATTTTATGAAAAAATGTATATACCAGAAATAAATATTCTTTGTCATAATATCGTTATAAATTATTAAAATGTTTTCAATTATAGCTACACTCAGTACCCCGCATATTATAGGGTAGGCCAAGGGAACTTAGCTTACTTAGTAACGCACAAAATTCATCACGCATCGCCTATCTTTATAAGCCGCTATATTCCTTTATTGAGTGGTGAAAAAAAAAGTCGAATAAAGAGATACCCTACAGAAGGGTTTGGGAAGGGTTCAACGTACGGTTTTATATATATATATATATATATATATATATATATATATATATATATACACACACATATATATACATATATAAACATGAATATTGTTGCAGTCAGGAGCCTTGTCGTTTTTGTGCCCCTGTGTGGGCCCCGATCCAATTGAAAGATGGCAGTGAAGGATTCGCTACTATTAGGCTCGTTAATCCACTCCTGAAATTATCAAAACAACTGAAAAAGGTCTATCTCGTAATAATTTTCTTATTTATCTAATTATTTAAAAAACATTGCAATAAAAAGTAATGGTATATTTTTGTACATAATACGTCTCTTATATTATAAAGATCTGTAAGTTTTTTTATATATATATATATATATATATATATATATATATATATATATATATATATATATATATATATATATATATATATATATATATATATATATATATATATATATATATATATATATATAT
>DWMZ01006420.1:0-10331 GCA_018249855.1 Eueides tales michaeli | reverse complement strand
GTGAGATCGTTATACTATGCGACGGCCGACGACTAGCAATAAATTACTATGCGACTTTTTTGCATAGTGCTAACTATATTTAAATTAAATGTTGTACGTATGAATGTGATGTATGTATGAATGTGATATATGTGTGTGTGTGGTCCCCACACTTTATTTTGATCAAGCTAAGAGAAGACAGGAAAGGTTCGATCCCCGATCATGGAAATAAAATATTTAATATTTTATTTTCTTTGTGGTAACGGAAGAACGGAGTGTCTTAACGGTAGCTGAGTAATTAATTATTTCTTCAATAAGAAAATATTTCTTTATAAATTTTTCAACTGTCAAGTGTTTCAAATTAAAGTAAAATTATTTAATTTGAATAAGATCACGTTATCAAGTAAAGTACCTGGGTTACATTAGGACTGTGAGTTATACAGCGTGGACAAAGCACATCTCCGCTACAACGACAGTGCACCGTCTCCAAGAGAAGGGAGCGCAGACAACTAGGTTGTGGCAACAATAACAGAAACGAGTGTAGTAGATATTCTTTAGACAGGCTAATAAATATAAAATCAAATTGATTCTTTTTTTTATTGTTTATTACAATTTTTCTAGTTGGTAAAGTTAGACAGATAGTTTACTTTTAAAATCCGTCGAGGGAGAAATTTTTGGTTTGGTTTGCTTCCTTCCATGTAGAAAAGACACAAAGTAATATCCATTACATGTCGCGCGCGTCACTGACTGTCTCGTTTTTATAATTGATACATCTTCCTTATAATTTTTGTTTAAGACTTCATAAAAATAAAATATGTTATATATATATATATATATATATATATATATATATATATATATATATATATATATATATATATATATATATATATATGATGTACAGTAACTCGGTGTCACAAGAGGTGTGGGTTCATTTGTCAAACGGGGAAATAATTAGGTCGATCTAATTAAGATAATGGCTTCTTTAAAATATGAGAAGTCATTTTGACGTAGTGAGTTCAATTTTCGTTACTCAACATCCAATATCTAGGAAATTTGGCGGAAAGTAATATTTTATGGACAATATAAGACAAACGAGCGTGTGGATCACCTGATGGTGAGGGAACACCGCCACGGCCGCCCCTGACCCCGTGTAACACCAGAGAAAGGTGCATTGCTGGTTTTTAAATTCAATGGAGTGTCTTAATAGTTGTTTTTCTCTGCTATTTCCTATATGCAGGATATAGCGTAAAGCCTAAGAACCGATTTAAGTCTTCTCTACGTAACACGTGAAATATTTATAATTGTACTAATTTCTTCCTATATGATTGCGTAGACATAGTATGCGATGTCTATGCGATCCTGAAAAAATCAAAAATCGGGAGATATAACTTCTCATTTAGAATTCTTTTAAATATATAAATACACGATTATCGCATATATCATGTAAATTACTATGCTTTACGTGTACGTACTTATATAGGTTCTTATATATTCAGATTTTTCAGCGAAGGGTCTGATGGCATCATAATTCAAAAGAGAACACTAGCTCCGGTAAGTTCTAAATTTTTACAACTTTTTATGTCAGGGTCGATTTGATTTATGTGTACACTTTTTATCAAAAATGTTTTTGGTAATTCTTTTTAACTCTTTATTTATTAAAATATAGCTTGAATATGTTACAATGAAACCATTGTCGCCGTACGGGAATAAGTAAGTAGTACAAATATAACAATATGTGAATATAATGTTCAATCGTGCAGGACATAATACTAAACACCGAGTAATTAAGCATAAGTTAGGCAATAGTAAGTTTCCATTGATTTATTATATTTTTCTTGTCACACAAAAAGTACCTAATGTTGAGACACTCGTCGTCGTATTTTTTATATATTTTTTTAGATCAAATCTAAAAAAATACTAAATATTTATTCCCTAGAGTGGTAATTGAACCCAGAACCTGTCGCGCTTACAGTCGTACGCGTGTGCCCCTACACTACGACTGTAATATAAAGCAAGCGATATTTTAGATAGTTTATATTATATTTGTTAAGAAATAAAAACTTGAGACATCAATATAACTGTATGACGTAACGTCGCTATTACGTTACGGTCACGTGCCGTTAATCGCGTCGAGAAACTTTGGCGATTAATTATGAACCAATGACATGTCCTAACTAAAACTTATTATTGCAAATTAATAATACTAAGCTCTTAATTGAACTTATCTGATTTATTTTGTATGAGAATGTTATTGTGTATTTCGTAATAATTTTTAATTGGAATAAAATTCCTTAACAATTAATTAACAAGGATATTAATTAAATTAATATGGACGTACATAGAATAGTTAAGACATTTTAAAAACCGGAATAGTTAAATTTCGTTATAGCGTACAACAGCCGGCGTTAGGTTCCGCCAATCACATATTGCGTATTTTTAAAACTGGACGAAACACGAGAAACGCTGTGTCACAGCTCTTAGTTACTTTTACCTTTTTGTGAGGGAAAAAGAATGAATTTTCTATTTTATCTATATTGATATAGCAGTTAATAATCGTACTGTATAAAAAATACTTGTCTGTTGGATCAATATTTTCTATTTCAAAGCAAATGTTTGTGTTCAAGATCTATTGGTCTAGTGGTGATTATAAAGATACTTGTTTAATAGATTTGTATCAATTTCTAGTCTTCGAATTCTTGTTATTTTCATATTGAATTTTTAGTATTTATATAGAAATAATAAACTATTTTAGTATTTTGTTCATGGAAAAGACAAGTCAAACGACCGTATGGGTCACTTGATGGTAAGTGGTCACGTGTAACATTAGTGTTAGTTGATTCTTTTGTTATCTGGCATGTGTTATTATTGTAGCAGTTGCAGTTCAAATATACTAAAGAAGATATTATATGGCTTACACACTTAACTCATATCGCACAAACGATAAAATGCGTTAATAGTAAATATATATTTTTATTATTATCGAAAAAAAAATGAAATACAATAAATTGTTACTGGCCTTCAAAGTAATAAGTTCATAGGAATAGCGAAAATACTTTAGAGTCTTACTTTCTGCAGCTCACATGTATCAAGACCACAGTGTCTCCTAACCTTGTCGCACAACGTTACTCTCGAACTTAATATACTGCATGTTGACAAGATATCGTCCAGCTTTACCACGATGGCCTTTAAAGTTCTTCTTATAAATTCACGTTGAATCTCACATACATCAAGCTTGATATCTTATGGTCAAGACACACCGTTCACCGAAACTTAACATATTCTGGACTCATTAGGGCTAGAAAATTAAAATAATTTATTTCCTTGAGTGAGAATCAGCACACAATTTCGCTTTTATTTTTACAACATTGTACCGCCGCGTGTCTATGACCTCAAGTAATATTAATTATAATTATTTTAATTATTTGGCACCTCTAATTTTTTTCTATTAATTTTATTCTCTTAACCTTAAAATATATATATATGTATATATATATATAGATATATATATATATATATATATATATATATATATATATATATATATATATATATATATATATATATATATATATATATATATATATATATATATATGGAAAAGATAAGGCAAACGAGCGTACGGGTCACCTGATGGTGAGTGATCACCGTCGCCCACGGCCCCGTGTAACACCAGGGGAGCTACAGGTGCGTTGCCGGCCTTTGAGGTGGAGGTAGGTAGACCTGGAAATACTGCCGCGGGTAGATCGTTCCATTATTATATTATTAATATATTATTATTAATATATTATATTTTCACTTCAACCGTAAAATGTAATGAGCAACGAAGTCATTGAAAAATAAAATAATTCTCAAAAGAAGCTCTCGTTTTAAATAAGAATCGACAATTAGTGAAGATGAAATAAATGTTAAGAATATATTATATTTAAAGCAAAGAGATAAAACTATATTATTTATGTCATTCATTATAAAAAGTGAATTAAAATATTTTCTATAAACTACTACTATAGTAACTTCTGTGATCCACAAGCTGTGAGTCGTTCCCTTGATTGGGATTCGAACTTATATTTTTTGACTTTTTTCGTAAAATACACTTGATTCATGGTTCGGTGCAGTATCTAACTGTAAGTACAAAGATTGTAGATTCTAAACAAATAGAAGTATTATTAATAAGGTGCTGTCTACAAGATCTCGGTCGGGTCAGACCCATGATATATATGCTAAAGATAAATAATAATGTTCATTTACACACTTTGCTACGTCAACAAGCAAATATTAAGTAAAGTATTTGGACCCCAAAATAAAAGTGTTTATGTTTTCTGAAGTTTTGTGTACTTTTAAAATGATTTTTTTGTTACACTGCGAAAAACTCACCTAATCGACAGATTAAGCAGTTTTACGCTTTTTCCAGGATTTAAAATTGATAAATTAAAAAAATACATATTTTTTTTAAATAATTCTGAATTCTAAGAAGAAAAACTAATAAAAACATTTTACATAATCTGTAGAGTCCTTTCGTAGAGATTTCGTATTAAAAAAAAAAATTCCTATTCGTTTATTGATTGAGGTAAAGCGTTTGAAGTTTATCGGCTATATTACTCTATATAAAACAACACGACACAAGCGTGTGCCATATACTCGTAATTGATGTTTCGTTACAAATGAACAAAATTGCAATATTGTCGCTTCAATATAAATTTGTAACAACCACTGATTATTGCTGCATAACGAATTACTTTAATTAAATAACCAATAATAAAACATTTATAATAAATAATATTTTTTTTTATATTTGATTCAATTATGTAACTTCTTGTAAAATTATTCACGGTATATATCATTTTCAATATATAGGTTATATTAAAATATACATAGGTTTTGTACTATAAAAACATACCATAACTATTTAGTATCAATGACATAAATATAAAAATGAGAGCCAAATCAAAAATATGCGAGAGTATTAAAGTCATACATTAAATTAATTTCATAACGAAATAAAAAAAATAATTTACAGTTTGTGAGCGTGTCTGACTATAAATACAATATTTGTTGTATTTCTTTACATATCTCATTGACTTACGCCACTAAATTCACAATATCTCGAACTCGTATTGCGAACGAAGTGTCTTTTAAACAATATTTAAGTATTTATTAACCTATCTCTCTATAACTTATTTAATCCGAAACAATAAAAAAGTGTAAAAGCTTCCAACACTAAAACTCTAAAATATTTTATATTACATTGTTGACCTAAAGCCGTTACTCGCGGAAGTTCAATTAATAAAGTCGCTGCACTCCGCACCTGCGCCAGTGAACACTGTTAAACTATCTTATAGAGTGTTAATACTTACGTCTTCTATACGTTTTGTTTAATAGCTGTTTTAGTATTTCTTTTTAAATAAAGTATTGATAATAATAATTATTATTTTATAGATAAAATATTGAGGCCTCTTTAACGACTGTCGTGGCGCAGCGAAACAAGCGTACGACATAGAAAACTAAACCTCTTGACAGTGGTTCAAGTGGCGTAGGTTTAAATACCACTATATTACTTTATTACGTGTTCGTAAAATATATATCTTAATTCTAAGTGCATAATATTAATATGAAAATTATAAAGAAACTAGAATTGTCAGGAGCAAACCATCCTCTTAAGCCTTAATGAGGTCAAAGCTTTATGAAACTCATGATAAAAATAAACATGATATTATTATTAAGTTGTTCGTTGATTAAATTTCAACTTATTATTATAATCTGTGTACATTATTTTTTCCTTGAAAATAGTTTGTCTTCGGTGTACTTTTCTTCCTCTTTCAGTGCATAAATTGTTATTTTTAGAAATTCGCTTGATTTAGCAGGTTTTATAACACAAAAGAAAAATACATAGAATCTCAAAAATAATATGTTGTTATTTGTGATAGCAGATTTTATTCTGCTGTTTGAGGAATGTAAACGCGACAGACTGTGAAAGCGATCCTCCCGCAAGGCGAAGCGTGGCGTTGAAACTCTCCTTAAATTTGGTATCGTATATAATTTAGGGCACAGAAATAGCTTTACTAAGCCAACAATGTATTCGAAAACCATACCAACAGTTGAACTGTTGTGCTGTGTTGGACAACAGTTCAACTGTTAGTAGTAGTAACCTCTCCGCCACGGTGGTCCTATATATCTAAAATTTTCAGAAATATACCAATTGGATAAAGTAAAAAGTTAATATCGCGACAGACTAAAGTAAGAATAAGGTAAAAATATGTTATTCTGTACTGTTTTTTCCCGTTGTATTTAGGATTTATAACTATCCTTCACGGCTCATTACAGATTAGGGCAGGAAACTTTGTTAGGATATATTACTTATGATATATTATGTTATATTTTCTATCCTTCTATATCTTGTCAAATATAATAGATATATCATCGACTGGCCACGTAATTAATCATATTTTTTATTTCTTTTGTCGTTTTTTGTTCATATTTATTGTTATTTTTACAACGTAATTTAAAAAAAAAACGTTCGATATATACCCCCTTTAAATTATTCATCATAATTAAAAACTACTAAACCAATTCTGATGATACCTCATGTCTTCCCTAATTTCAAATATACATTAAAATTCAAAAATAATAATTTTAATATTAATTTTTCTTTTAGTTTGTGAATAAACACACGCATACGCACTCACACACATAAACACACACACTGAAGAAATTTAACTCTCTATTAAGTTACTTTTCAATTAAAATGAATATAAAATCAGTTTATATGCTTAACAGTTTCTGTGCGGAGTTAAAAATAAATATCGTATACTTTCACAACTACAACACTGTATGGTTCTCACAATTAAATTTCGATTTTCGATTAAATTTCGAATTCGATCAAAGTATAAAATCATTCTTTATTCCGAGCACCTTTTAGGAAATTCAACAAAGTAAAGTAGCATCTCCTTTCCGTATCTCGTTAAAATTAATACAATTCGGTGAATTCTTATCCATTACAATTTCGTTGGGTGTCCGAGCTGGACTGCGGTTTCTTGTGTTTAAAATGAAATAGGGAATTATGTGAAATATCCGCATAACTCGTTTTACATGACTACCTGTTGTTGAAAGGTAGTATAAGGGCAGGAATATTTTAATTTTTGTTTTTATTGAGAAGTCAAGAACTTTACCACTGAAAAATTGAAAAATGGAGAAATGTTTTTTCTGACAAATCTGAAGTAACTCTGTTTAGCGTGGTATCGAGTAGTAAGCTTTATGTAACTATAGAGAGGAACACAATATATCTCTCTATTCTCTAAAATACTCTTTTGTACAATAATAATTTTATAATTTTCTTTTTTACGCTTTATATAGATAGTCAAAGGAAATGTAGTGTTTTAAATACTTCATTCTCCTCGTTAAACTTTCGAGACATTACATCTTGAGTAGCGTAATTCAACACAGTGCTTTATATTGGTGTCAGAGAGAGAAAAATAATAATATAAAAAATAATGTACACCTCTCGTGAGTATAGAACCCATAATTCTTGTGTTGTACGTTACTTGCGTACAGTGAGACTGTGCCACTATACATCAACATAAAGTTAATAAGTACGTACAACCATTAAAAGTTACTTATACTGTCTTTATCTCTATAAATAATAATATTGCGAATTTAACAATGAATATACATATTTACTCAGTATTTTGTCTCCTCGCAGAGGTTAAAAGACGATTAATAAATAATTGTGAGTGTAACATCAGTCTAGACCTATTGTGTATATAAAACAGATTCAGAGGTTATTTTTTAGGAATTTAATATTAAGTATAGTTTTGTTAATAATCTTAAACGTGTTTTAACTAAATCATAATTATAATGAAATATTTATCAATTTATTTAACGAAAGTGACAAAACATACAACTACTTGGATATTACTAAAGAATATTTTATTCTTAAAACGAGTGAAACTTTGAAATAAACTTAAATTTGTGTATCACTTAATCATTTCTAAGAAAGTTGACAAATATCCGGTAGACACTAATGATTGCTTTGTAATTAATTATCTCTATCTATCCAGTATAAACAATTTCAAAGTTTTCTTTTGTTTTATTTCTGTATCTTATAGTCCAGACTAAATTAGTTTTTGGAAATAAATATTTGCAAGTCGTACTTTACCCTCATGAACAAATTAACACTTATGTTTGATTTCTCATACAAGTACTCGTAGCTTCGAAAACTAGTTCTACAGTTCCATTTCATTTCATAATAACCATTAAAGTTCTATATTACTTGTTATATATATTTAGTTAGTTTCTTTCTATATTTTTAATATAATGATAGTTGTTATCGCACATTTCAATTATTAATATAGTATAGTGCTTCAACTACATATTTCTAGCACAGGCTCAAGGTTTTATACGAAATCTTAAAGAATAATTTAATAATAAGAGCTTATTTATTGGATTTTACGCGACGATTTTAGAATTTACTACGAGATTGATTTATTTATTTTTTTATATGACATAGCCCATTTATCAAGAATATTTAGCACATCTTTAATGTATATAACAAATATTGATTTTAGTTTTGTAAACAGACTGATGATTCATCGCATTATTTTCAGCCATCTCACATAAAAAGTATTGTTGACGCTAGTTATATTAGTAAGTTAGAGTACTTATTAGTTTTAGGCTTAGCCGCCGTATTTTGCGATAGCTTTATTAGTGTTAAAATCATTCTTGTTTACTTATAATACTCTGGAAAAGTTAAAAAAAACTCTGTGCCACGAAAGGTAGCAATTAAAAGTATAAAAATGCTGTATAATAAAACATATATTCCAATAGTAACATTCCCAGCCGGTTCATTTCCCAGCAATATCCGTCGCTTCCGCTTAATATCGCCGCTATACACAGTAATATATATTTTATGTGTACTATTCATGAGTAATGAAGGTGATCAATACTGTATATACATATAATTATTATAAGTATGAAAAGTTCAGAAGTCGTCGAAGTGCATCAACACAACGACTATTATCTCCACCCGAAGGAATGATTATATTTTAGCTTCACGCTGTATATGTGGAAGGTAAATGATAGCATTTTCCAGTTTTTACAGAACATTTTTTGAGATATATAAAGTTATCAGAGCGGAGAATATGAAAATAATTCATTCCCTCCAATGGGAGTTGAATCCACAACCGTCGCGCTTACAATCAGACAGCCACAATATTAGACAAATTGCTTAACATATAAACATAAAACATTTAATTTGTATGTTTCTTTAACTTTCTTAAAAAAATAATTATAATGAGATACTGACTTTACACAAAATTAATATTTCAAAACGCTGAAAGGGTACTCCCTCAGGGTAAGGGTACGACCTCAGCTTTGTCAACAAATTCGTGATATATCGAAGAGCGAGTCTTAAAGGATTGAGTTATCAATATGAAACATTTAAACTTTAATTAAGTAATATTTGTTATAAAAGAAAATTATAATTCAAAATATAAGCGCAGTTAGTATTATTGAGGCTTTGTTAATCTTAAGTTCATAAAAAATATATATAATGACTCTTCTGAAACTTTGTTATTAATCTTTATTTTATTTAAAATTGTTACTGTTATTATGAAGTATGTATCATATTATAACTATTAAACCTACTAAATGAGCATTTATCGTTCTTTGCAATAGTTACCTAACGCGAGATTTAATTCTGTTTCCATTTAGTATTACCTAATATTACATACATATGTATAATATGATTAGGCTGGTTTGGAAACATTACTGCTAAGATTTTTCTGCCTTTGTTACGTTGCTCGACATAATATAAAGCTACGGAAGACAAGCTGTCAAGAAAATTTTACCCTAAGCGAATAGAGCCTCATACGCGCTCATTCACTGAATGAGTGCGTATGAGACTCTATTCGCATAGGATAAAATAATTTAAAAGGACATTTAATTTTTTATTTTACAGCAATTGATTGAATTCTTAGCTTTAAACAAAGCCAACTTAAAACTAATATTATTAAGAAAACAAAGAAAAACCAAATGCAAGAAGGGAAGCGTAAATAGAAAAATATTCTACTAATTTCCTATTTGATTTCCATCAACTGAATACAAAAGCAAGCATTGTATTTTGTACAATGTGTATAAAACACCATTGTATCTACAACAGTCTACAGCGGCCTCTCAAGGACAGTAACGATGCACTAAAGGATTCTTGGGGAAAAGACATTTTCTTATTAACAAAAAGTAAATCTGTTATTTTCTTGCGATCTTGCGAAGATCTTGTGACATTGTCTTTTTTGTTTTATAGAAAAAAGCCAGCAAATTCAAGCTTTTTCGCGAATTATAAGGGAACCAACTGTTAAGAC
>DWMZ01006419.1:0-10332 GCA_018249855.1 Eueides tales michaeli | reverse complement strand
AAAAAATATATATATATATATATATATATATATATATATATATATATATATATATATATATATATATATATATATATATACTCAACACTGTCCTTTGTATTTACTTGAGCAGAAAATGTAAATAGGTAATATTTTTGTGGTCTGAAAACTACGTAGTAATTTATTTTGAACTAACAAAATGTAAGTGTCAAAATACACCTTATCTAAGTTTACAGGGTATGTGTGCTTTACCAAGCATTTGGATGAACGTAATGTATAAAAATATATATATAAGAACTAAGAATAGATATTGAGTAGTGACCCAGGAAATTTCTTGAATTTCACATCGACCCTTTGAACCCTATTAGTTTAACAAAAGGTCAGGAGATTGAGTGCACGTCATCTCACGCAGTCAAGTAATACGCTTACGCTTGCGACGTGCCGTTACTTAAATTAGTGATTATCAATATACGGATATGTTTAATATACCGACAAAGTAAGGCAGAATAACAAATATAGTATGAAAAAATTGCATAAGATTAAAACATAAGGTTTCCTATGCCTACCCTGCTCTACGCATAATAAAACATGATAAAAATGATCAAAATAAAAAAAGACTACATGAAAAGTTACGGTCACATGTTAGTATACTTGTACTGGAATGAAGCAGGCGTTGCGAGGGCTTGTTGTCGAACAATGTCAATAAACAAACGTGTTAAGGAAATAAGATACAGCTTTTGCTTTCTTTTTTATTATCTCGTTTTTTAAGGGGTGTAAAATTTTTGTGTGCTCTTGATTTGATTATTGAAGAACTTGTACTTGATGATACATATTATAAAGGTCATACTTTATATTGTTAATAGCACGTTGAGTGATGGAGTTCTGCTCTATGCCTCGTTACTAGAGCCAGGAAATGATAATATTTAATATTTCTTTCGTCGTTCGTAATCAGATGTATCTCATATATAGCCGCACTTTTCTGAAATATCTTAATATATTGGAATATAAAATGTGGTAAGTGGGCAACGTAGTGTCTTAATGCCAATTAGTATGCCTCTACTGTAAGTCGCCAGAACTGTAAAAATGTGAAATACAAAGTTGTTAGTAGTTGTAGTAGTGGTTTGGTTTCTAAACGTTATTGTGACTAAAATGACAAATTATGGATTCGATTCTCCCTCGAGGAAGTGAAATATTTAATATCTTTAAATAAAATACTTAATGTTTTTATTTCTTCGCTCTGGTAACAAGGCAAAGCGCGGCTTTGAGTACACGCAATGCCTCAAATTGAGCGTAAATTAGGGAATGGAAATAGAAAGACGAGTCTTAATACTAGGTTCCCAAGTTTCCGCAGAAGAATAAAAAGAAGAAATAATTGAAGTATTTAGGCCTGATAAGATAAAATTCGATGTTAAAATAAATTAAAAACGAAATTAATGTAAAAATTTAAAGAGTGAATAATCAAAGATTGAGCCTAGTGGCATAACTTTGAAGACTCCTATAACGAGGTTAGTCTGAAAATGATGATAGAACATAGGAAATTGGAGAACCAATTATTAGTACTATTTCCCTGCTATGCATGACGCAAAATATTGGTAAATAAGAATATCTTTACGTCAGTTTTATTACTTGTTTCTTTTTTTCCCTAGCGGGCAATTCTTTTTTCTTTCGCTCCCGTACATGGTAGGGTAGGCAGTGTGAACTTGGAAAACTAGTGTTAAGACACTATTCCTACTAAGAAACTTTCCGTTCCCCACTTACTGCTGAATTTGAGGAATTGCATGTGGTGTGCTGACGCAGAGTGAAAAAACAAAAATATTAAATAATTCATTTCCTCGAGTGTGGATCGAACCTGCAGCCGGTTCCAATGGCAGTGTCCCTGCGTCAGGGATACAAATAACTAAAAAACAGGTCTCACGGCTTCTGTTTTTACGATCTAAGTGTATATGTTACTATGATTAAAGCTGTTATAGGAAAATTTGTAGGTATACCTTTATAAATTACACGTTCTCCAGAATTCGTTTAATCATTATCATAATGTTTGTAGAAGCCTGTCGTGATGCAGGGGCGCAAACGAGTCACCGTAAACGCGATAGATTGTGGGTTCGATTCCCACTCGAAAAACTGAAATATTTTCTGTTTTTAAATTAAATATTAAATATTTTCATTTTTTGATTTTCTGGTAACAAGGCAAAGCGCGGTGTTGCGTTTTGTTTCTCAACACATTTTGCCTTAAATGTGGCGGAAAGCGGAGAAACGAAGAGCAGTGTGTTATAACACTAGGTTTCCCCTCTATCTACTCTGGCATGTGGGGTATTATGCGTGTAGATGATAAAAAGTATTTGGATCACCTGGGAAGTTAACCTACCAGCACCTACAGTACGAATAGGTAAATCTCAGTAATGTTTTCTTCTTAATGTGTTGTATCTCTTGAATAAATATTAAACAGTGCTGCGTAAATGCAGCGGACTGCAAGATAAAAATATAACAGTAAATTGTAGTGTTTGCTACTACTTTCTTAAGAAGAAGGCTCGTCGTGGCAAAGGGCACCGTGGGACTGTAAAAGTGAGAGGTTGTGGTTTCGAACCCCACTCGAAGACATGAAATATAATATTTTCATTTCTTTGCTCTGGTAAAAAGGCAAAAGTGTGGCGTTAACTTGCGCCACTTAAAACCCAAAGCCAAAAATTCATTGAAAGTGGAGAATGGAACGGAGTATCTCAACCTCAGGTTCCCAAGTTCCGTCTGCCTATCCTGCCATGTGCAGAAAACAACTTGAGAAACACAGAAAACACAATTTCAATCGGGGCTCCTGTCCGTTATAAGCAGAAATAACAATTTCACTTGAGTCACTATAGTTTTGAAACGATTGCTACGTCGGAAGGATGTTAATATTTAATAAATGTTCGGTACAGTGTGCGTAGCGAATATTGCTAACGTAGCATGTGTGCTACATACATATGCTACAATGCTACCATATGTATTTTCTTGGATTGTAGTAGAAAATTTCTTATTTTATTGTACGGTAGTGACAGAGGAAGCAGATTTACGTCAATTTATAGAAAAAAACATGTGGCTCAGAGAAGAAGATTAGATTTATCGTTATAACAAATACGTTTAACGAATATAGTTCTGGTGTGTTTCTTTTTCGTTATTAGATTATATTATAGAGGTCTGTCGTGGAGTCGTGCAAATGTAGAATGCAGTTGTGGGTTCAATTCCCAACAAAGAAAATTAAATATGTATATATATTTTTTTCATTTTTATGGCAAAATGGCGTTGAGTTTCGTCAAGTCTTGTTCGGGAAATATGTTATCATAACGTCATGCTGCATGTAGCAGGGAAATCTTAGGAAACTGTCCATTTTTAAATTTTTGTTTAATTATAAAGAGGAGAGTTTTCAAAACATTATCTGATAAGTCACTTTTACTAATTTTAAAGTGTTAATCCACATTTTGGAATAAAAGTGCTTATCAGCGGGTCCAAATCCCACTACGTTCAAATTTATATACGTTTTCTGAATAAATATCTGTCAAGTCAATTTGTTACTGCTTTGTCTTCTTACCAAAGTGAGAAAATACAGCTAATGAAATAAGACGCCACTTCTCTACGCGACTACTAGTTAAAGGGAGACAATTGTTTTTCGTTTTTGAAAATAATTGCCAGGACATGGCATAAAAATATCAAATTAATGAAATTATTAAACGCAATAAAGTTAAGCGTTCCTATAATAGCTACAAAAATGAAAGGGAAACAATCTATAACGCCATTATCTAAAGTAATTCAGGTCTAAGTCCATTCATTCGGCAAATACAGGATTTTGAGGCAATCGCATATGAATAAACGGATTTAGTCCCAACGATAATAGCCACTGTTACTAAAAAGGCCGCTATTTTGATATTCTTTATTTTATCTCCTATTTTAAACCAAAGGTTGATAATAAATATTTTTTTACGTATCTATAATATACATACTCACTCAGCTTTACGCAGTATCCCGCATAAAGCCCCTGCTATATAGGCAGAGAGAATTTGCGATCTAGTGTTAAGACACTCCATTCCACTACCGTTACCCACTTTTCACCGAATTTAAGGCATTGCGTGTTGAGTGGCGGAACTCAACGCCGCGCTTTGTCTTCTGACCAGAGCGAAGAAATGAAACGTTAAATATTTAAATCGAAAATAGTAAATATTGCATTTCCTCGAGTGCGGATTAAACCTACATCCTGTCGGTTACGGTCACACACTTGTGCCGCTACGCCACGACAGGCCATATATCTATAAAATAATATAGACAATATATAAAAGAAGAAAGTAAAAAATAATTACTCGTCTATTTGGTTTACATTTTTTTGCATAGGGTCTGCTTTGTAGTTATAGATTTACACCAAATTGAACAACAGAAAATACTAATAATTTTATTTAATTTCACGGGAGAAGTTTTTAAAACCAAGTTACCAAGTATACCATTAAAATAATAACTTGAATACAACTAAGCAGCAGAGAATCTATTTTTATATGTTCAATAATAATTTTTAACTCAGCCATTTAAAACTTTATAATTTATTCGAAATTGTTTCGTAACTTCACTTTAAAGTTCAAAGTTCGAGATCAGACGTTATTTCGTCAAATATATTGTGTTATATTATTATTTTTTACAGCTTCGCCTGTAACCTGCTGGTAGCACTAAGCCAGAGGGAAACTAGTATCAACACACTGCTTTCCCATTGCCTTGATTTTCTACTAGCGCAAGAAAATAATGAATCACCTTGGATAGGAATCGAACCTATACTAAACGAATCATTAGAGTCAAACACGTTAAAGTTTTTTTAAACAATGATCGTTTAGAACAATGTCGTATATACGATTATGTTTTTATTGTCAAGGAGTTACAATTATACGAAAGTGACAGCTTCACGCTTCTTCCCACATAAAGGGATAGACGACTTAGTGTTAAAACGCTTCAGATTCCACTTTTTGTTCCATTTTTAGACTTTGTGTGTTAAATAGCAAAATTCAATTCTCCTTGTATATCAGAATAAGGAAATAAAAATAAATATAATCATCCCCTCAAACGGGGATTGAACCCACAACCGTCGTTTATAAAATGACGTCTTGATTACTATTCATTAAAATAAATACTATTCACCATAGAAAATATATAACAAGGTTAATAAACATAAAGGAACATGAATAATAAAAAAGCCAATTATTTTTTTTTGTTTACACTCGAAATGAACAGAACTATGAAAAAATATTATTGAAAAACACTTTGGCAGTTAAAAACGAAATCTTTTATACCATGATCGCTAAAGCGGCTCAACGGATTGAATTTTTAAATGAGTTTTTAAAACAAACCGGATATACCATTGTAGAACACTTAAACAATTAAACTTCCACATTCGAATAGTAAGGTCAGTAATCGAACTACCGGTTGCAAGTACTTGAAGTATTGAGCGGTTTTACATTTTTCATAGCCTGCTAGGTAAGGACAGTCTATTCCTCATTTTCTCCTTTATTTTCCATATATTGTGTGAGTGGAGGAAATCATCATTGTGCTTTTTGATAAAGAGACGAATTGAAAATAATTTATTGTTCGAGAGAATGGGAATAGAACCTAGGAAATTATGTTTGCAACTTAAAAAGAAGCCCCTTTGATTACGGCCTTTTAATTGTAGATCTTTAGAATGACTATGTGTGATTGATAATTTTAGGAGAATCGTCGCCAAGCGTTACAGGTTGTGGGTTCAATTCTCATTTGAAGAAGTTAAATATTTCATATTTTCATTTCCTGACTTTTCTATTAGCGACTGAACTGTATTAGGAAGGGTTAGACTGAATACCATGTCTTATCTACGAGAAAACGAACCATTTATTGTCGAATTCAAGTTATTGTAATGTTGAGCGCTTGTTTCCAGAGAGGAAATAAAAATATTAAATAATTAAGTTCTTCGAGTGGGGATCGAACTTGCAACCGGTTGCGTTTGCAGTCGCACGCTTGTGCCCATGCGTCTCAACAGGTCTCACGGCTTGTAGATCTCTGGGCGTATGTACCTACGATTAAGGATATTTAAAACAATTTGTAGTTTTAGAAAAATACGTTTATAAATTATTTGTTCTTCTACCAAACTTTGTTTAATCATTATCATAATAGATGCAGAAGCCTGTCGTGGTGCAGGAGCACAAACATGTGCACTGAAAGCGTTTAGGTTGAGAAAAGTGTCATATTTTATATATTTTTAATTTTTTTTAATTAAATATTTTATGTTTTTATTTTTTCGCTTTCGTAAAGTGCGGTGTTGCGTTACGCTACTCAGTATGCCCTGCCTAAAATTTGGTGGAAAGTGGGGAACGGAATTTAGTATCCTAACATTAGGTTTCCAAGGTCCCTCTACCTACACGGGCATATGTGAAGAAAAAAAAATGTTTGCATCAGCTAGGAATTTAACTTTTGATTTACCATCATTAACCATACGAATATTTAAATTACAGTAATGAAATAGTTTTTCATCTTTATGTGTTGTAGGGCTTAAATATTTGTAAAAGAGTACCGCGTAAAAACAACAAACTGCAATAAGTATAATAATAAATTGGAGTTTTTGTTAAAAGTAATAACTTAAAAGAAGAGACCCATTGTGGATCTGGGACACAGTGTAAAAGCGACAGATTATGGTTTCGATCTCCATTCGTGGAATATTTTTATAAATTTGTAATGTTTTCATTCCTTCGCTCGGGTTAAAGGCAAAAGTGCAGCCATAAATTCTAAAGCAATATACGCAGCGATGCGAAGAATGGAATGGAGTGTCTTAACATTAGGTTGCGAGGTTCCCTCTGTCTACACTGCCCTGTGCTGGATACAACGTGAGAATTATAATAGGATACGCAATTCCAGCCGGGGCTTATGTCTTTATAAATAGAAATAAAAATTTTACTTGAGTCACTATAGTTTTGGAAAGATTGCTACGTCGGAAGGATGTTAATATTTAATAAATGTACAGCACAGTGTGCGTAGCGAATATTGCTAACGTAGCATGTGTGCTACACACATAAGCTACAATGCTACAACGCTACGATGCTACGATGCTACGATATATATTTTCTCGGATTGTAGTAGAAAAAATCTTATTTTATTGTACGCTAGTGACAGTGAAAGTAGATTTATGTCAATTTATAGAAAAAAACATGTAGGTCAGAAAAGGAGATTAGATATATCGTTATAAGAAATACGTTTTACGTAATATAATTTTTGTGTATTTATTTTTCGTTATTAATTTAAATCATATAGGTGTGTCTTAGAATAGTGGTAAATGTACACAATTGTAGCTGTGGCTTAGATTTTTAATAAAACATTTTGATATGTTTAAATTTTTTTATACACAAAAAACGTTATTTATTTTTATATGGTGATTGTGTCGCAATTTAATTTTTTTTCGCTTGGAAACCATCCAAGAGGCGCCGCTTCAAATCCCACTACGTTCAAATTTATATACGTTTTCTGAATAAACATCTGTTAAGTCTATTTGTTACTGCTTCGTCTTCTTACTAAAGTGAGAAAATACAACTAATTAGATTAGACGCCATATCGATATACGAGTTAAAGGAAGACAATTGTTTTTCGCTTCTGAAAACAATTGCCAGGACATGGCATAATGGTTAGTACCAAATTAAACAAATTATTAAACAAAATAAAGTTAAACGTTCCTATAATAGCTACAAAAATGAAAGGGAAACAATCTATAACGCCATTACCTAAAGTAATTCAGGTCTAAGTCCATTCATTCGGCAAATACAGGATTTTGAGGCAATCGCATATGAATAAACGGATTTAGCCCCAACGATAATAGCCACTGTTACTAAAATGGCCGCTATTTTGATATTGTTTTATTTATTTCCTATTTTCAATCTTTTATAGAAGGTTTTTACCTTTTTTATTTATCTATAAAATGATGTAGATAATAGATTGAAGGTAGATGTAGAGGATTTAAAGTGCCGATTTGGTTGCTGAAGTATTTCTGTTTTTTTGCATAGGGTTTGTTTTGTAGTTACTAAGTTTTTTACGATTTAGAGAAGTGTGTCTGGTTGTATTTCACTTTCTATATTTTATTTATTCTTATATATGAATTTAATTAAGAACTGAGACCTATAAGAATTTAATTCGAAACGTACTAATTGAGCTTGTAATCAAATAATTTTAGTTCAGCTTCGAGCTTTGCACACAAGGCTGGAAAGACAAAGAGGACTAGGACGCTAGTTAATACACCCTCTTTCCACTCAAATAATAAAATGAAATAATAATAACAAATAATAATCGTACACCATGATAATAATCACTTGAATACAACTAAGCATCACGGAATCTACTTTTATATAATCAATAATATTTTTTAACTCAGCCAACTAAAACTTTATAATTTATTCGAAATTGTTTCGTAACTCCACTTTAAAGTTCAAAGTTCGAGATCAGACGTTATTTCGTCTTCTGCAAAAGAAGGCACATTTCTTAATTCTTCGTCAAAATATATTGTATTGTGTTTTAGTGTTATTTTTTATAGCTTCACAATGTAACCTGCAGGTAACACTTTGTAAGAGGGAACCTAGGAACCTAGTATCAAGACACTGCTTTCCCCTTTGCCTACCTTGCAGACATTGAGGATTAAGTGATGGAACTTCACGGTCTACTTTAATTTCTTACTAGCGCCAGTAAATGAACATCATTAATCCCGCATGAAGGGATAGGCATCTTAGTGTTACAACACTCCATGCTCCACTTTCTGTTCAATTTTGACATATTGCATGGTAAAAACCAATACTCAATGCTGCACCTTGTCTATCAGTATATTTGCATATAATAAATTTAATTATCCCCCCAAGCGGGGATCGAACGCGCAACTATGGTTCATAAAATGACCTCATGATTACTTTTTATTTAAAATAAATGCTGTTCACCATACAAAATGCGTAACAAGTTAAAACATAAAGGAACATAAATAATAAAAAAGCCAATTAAAAAATATTTTGTTTCCACTCAAAATGAACAGAACTATGAAAAAAGAGGATTGAAAAACACTTTGGCAGTTAAAAACGAAATCTTTTATACAATGATCGCCAAAGCGGCTAAATGGATTGAATTTTTAAATGAGTTTAAAACAAACCGGATATACCCTTGTGGAACACTTAAACAATTAAACTTCCACATTCGAATAGCACGGTCAGTAAGAAAACTACCTGTTGCAACTACTTGAGGTATTGAGCGGTTACACGTTTTGTTTCGTAGCCTGGTAGGTAAGGTACCTGGTGCCTTAACGTCAGGTTCCTTACCTATCAGAAAACGGGCAACTCATTTTCTCCGTTTTCTACTCTATTTTCGATACATTGCATGTTAAGTGGAGAAACCACTGTGCTTTCTGTTGTAGTGTGGAATTAAAATAATGATTTAATCGAGAGAATAGTTGAATTCATAACTATTATGCTTGAATCTTCATATTATTGTTTTTCTATAATTTAATTATAGTTCTTTCGAAAGACTATAATAACATGAAGACTATTGATAATTTTGAGAGGTCTGTCGTGGCGCGGCACAAATCTATGACTGTGAGCGTAATAGGTTGTGGGTTCGATCCCTATTTGAGGAAAATATAAAATATTTCATTTTCTAGCTTTTCTATTATCAAAATTGTATAATAAGTAGTAAGACTGAATGACATGTTTTATCTATGAGAAAACGAAAATAATTTAAATAAAATCATTTCGCCGAGTGGAGATCGCAGCCTTTTTTGCGAAGTCTTTAAACTGCTGTTGACCTGGGATGATCTTTACAGCATCATCTAGTGTTGATGGGCGAGTGTGAGGTGAATACCTCTGATGAAGTAATTACGAGCTTTTATGAGCGCACGTGTAAAATGATTTAAATAGAATTATTTTATCGAGTGATTTTATCATCGCGCTTATAGCGACGGCCTTATTAAGTTAACATTCAAAATAATGTCGAAATTTTGACTATTAGCTAGAACACTTGGACAGCATCCAAGATACATGGACGCATGTTTTCTCTATTTACTTCAAAAATATGGGAGATACAAGAAATTGGCTTTTATAAAATTATTATTTCTATACATATTCAGCTTCGCGTGGTATCGTAGTATGTCTTCAAGGAGTGAGACAAAGTGACAGGGAAGTGTAAGTAGGTACCTCGAATATAAATTGCCTGCTGTACGCAGATGATGCAGTGCTTATTGCATCATCAGAAAGCGAGTTACAGACATTGGTTACAACTTTGAAAGAAAGATGTGCAAATAATGGTCTAAGCCTGAATGCGAACAAGACGAAGGTACCGAATATTTAAAAGGAACGAAGAAAG
>DWMZ01006418.1:0-10332 GCA_018249855.1 Eueides tales michaeli | reverse complement strand
AGATAAATATATGTATGTAATTTTATATTAATTATATATACACATCCATTGTCAAAAATATCTATTTTGTAAAGACTTGTGGCCGTGTGGTGGATTGGAACGGAATGTAACAGTAAATGGGACGATTGTGAGTTCGAATCCTACTTAGGGGAATAATAATTCAATTAATTTTTATTTCTCCATTTTTGTAGGCGTAGTGCGTCGTTAAGTTTCGATAATTAACACTAAAAATTTGTTGAATTTGGGGACCGGAGCGTTTGGTTAGTAGGTTCCCACTAGGTTCCCTCAGCTCACTCTGGTATGAAGTTTTTTATGCCAAAAATGCTATATATGGGATTATGTATTAAATTTATAAAAAAAATATATATAAGACTAATTCGTTGCCGTTTCCTTTAATTAATTTTCAAAGTACTGGCAATTTATGAATCTAATAAAACTCTCTTGTAATGAAGATTAAGAAGAGATAAAACATTTTTTTAATTCAAATTGGATTCAAGCTCATAACTATCTCTTTAATACGTGATAATATCATTTTATGTTTTTATCTTTGACCATCGTGAACTATCTCAGTTCTCCACTCTTCATGACATTATACATTAAGCGTAACCCAACGCCGTTAATTAATCCATTAGCGCATTTACAAAGCAATCCACTTTAAAGTAGGTCGCACAAATCTAATACATCCATCAACATCCTAAATGTCAGTACTTAAACAAAAATGAATGTGTGACGTTGAATGATTTTGTCTAACGAGCTATAGTTTGATTGATGAGACTTGAAAAAAAGTCCTATTAACTATTGAACTCTGTATGATATTGGTTGATTCACGCTATTTTCCTTTTGAAGTGTTCGTTTTTTAGATTTTGCAGGGTTTAGTTAAGACTAGTGTCGGCTTTCGAGAGAATAAGACATTACGTGTTGTATCAATTACGCGTTATATATATATATATATATATATATATATATATATATATATATATATATATATATATATATATATATATATATATATATATATATATATATATATATTTACAAAATTACTAACGAAATAGAATTATTTGTTAAATTTAAACAGCTAAAAAACCATATTTGTATGTAGGCCACATGAAAATCATACGCAGCTTTTTATATACTACACATACTTATTTAAAATAAAAGAAAATACTTTTTTATGATTTTTTTACACAAACTCTGCGTATTTTTTATCAATTATTTATTTATTTAAAGAAATTTCAAATTAATCTGTTGGTCAAAATAGTGTTCAAGGGTTCCGTCACAAACATAGATACATACTTACATGGACTAGAAGCGTATTAATAATAATATAATAAAAAAAATATATATATAATTTATTGGCAGAACAATAGATGTACGATCGTAGCTTAACCTTATGAAAACGAAGACCACCTTCAGCAAAATTTACAAACAAAAAAACAATATATTAGGTGACAAATCAATTTAAACTTTAAAGAATTGTATGCAAAATGAACGGGTCTCATTTAAATGTTAATATAGCGTCCACGAATACGTTAACTACTGGAGACCTAAACTCGACTTCGCCCGCTTAAGCTTATATAGCCTATGTCTTATTTTATTGTATGAACAATGTAAGTGTTAACCTATTTACTTACTTAGTGTCACTTAGGGTAGGTAGTGAACTTGGGAACCTAGTGTAAAGACACTCCGTTCCGTTCCCCTACTTCCCACCGAATTTGAAGCATGACACTCAACGAATCACACTCAATATGAGTGTGAGTTGTTGAGCGAAGAAATGGGAGTATTAAATATTTAAATTGAAAATATTGAATGTGGCATTTCCTCGAGAGGGCATCAAACCCACAATCTATCGCATTTACAGTCATGTGCTTGAGCCTCTGCGCCAGTATAAGCCTCAAATGTTATTGTCAAGTTCAATCTAAATCTGTTTATTAATTTTTGAGTTGAACAAACATAATTCACATAAGCTTTTCTTTATTTTCTATTGAAAATAAAAAAAAAGTTTTTATGAGAATTATGTTGGTTCAACTCAAAAATCTTCTTTAAAGTTCAGCTTTTTCCGTGGATTAGATAGAAGTATAGTTCCAGGTATCAAGCAACGATTATAATACATGGTGTCTATAAAAAATATCGATTTGAAGCAGTAGTTCCTGTAGTAAAAAAAACAGAGCCCGGCGTTGAGTTCCGCCACTCCACACGCACATTATTGTGTCATGTCTTGAAAATTCAAGAATAAAGTGTTTTAACTCTGGGCTCCATCTGCCTACTATAGGTGCCTACTATAGGTGTGAAGTTATGAGAGAAAACGTAGAGTCTTATCACTTTGTCATCATTGCTCACATTTATTAACTTTAACTTATATTGCTTTATCAACGGTGATGATGTCTTTTATAATCAATCTATTTATAATAACCAAACCGAGAATCGACATTGAAATCTATCCATTATTAATATTAATTCAATAAATTAAATTCCATACATTTACAACACATATTTTTCATAAAATATATAATTATAAATGTATACAAATAATTTAATGTCTCCAACTACAAGATAATTCCACTAGAAATATCTATAGAAGTATCTAGTTGTAAAGCAAGTGGATGCGAGTCGAAAGCGTATAACAGGTTCGTATCAAATAAACAGTGAATCGACGATGTGAGCTACAAGGTCACCGTGTGGTACTCCATTATTTTAATTTTTGTAGGATAAGTCCTAAAAATATATATTTAAATAAGGTCTGTCGTGGCGCAGGCGATTTAGTGTGTGGCTGTAAATGCGATAGGTTATGGGTTCGATTCCCGCTCGAGAGAATTAAACAATTTATATTTTGAAGTAAAATATTTAATGTTTCCTTTTTTTCGCTTTGGTAACAAGACAAAGCGTGGCGTCGAGGTCCTATACTCAATATGTAATGCCTCTTATGCGATGAAAAGGGGGGAATAGAATGGGGTGTTTTAACACTAGGTTCCCAACTTTCCTCTGCCTACCCTGCCTTGTGTACAGCGTAAAACTGAAATAAAAATAAAATACTATTGTGACAGTAATAAATAGTTGTGAAAAATTTTAGCTACACATATCTTATAAACAGCAGAGTAGGCAAAGAATAAGTATTAAGATTTCTTCCAAGTTCTTGTTCAATTTTAAATGGATCGTGTTAAATGGCGACAACGCTCTGACACTACACTACAACTGCTTTAGAAAGGAAACTTTCAATATATATCGTATGTTTTTATGCCCTATATATTTATTTCGAAATGAAATAATACCGATTCGTTTCTCCTATCACGTCAAATATTAATCACAATTAAATATAAAAACAAAGGATAAAATTTAAAGAAGCCTATACGCTTTTCTATTATTTTCAACTGTCAACACGTCTGTGCGTGTGAGTATTGTTTTTATATATCATTGTAATATATGGACGATTTTGTAATTTTTCAATATGTATATAAATATATATATATATATATATATATATATATATATATATATATATATATATATATATATATATATATATATATATATATATATATATATATATATATATATATATATATAAAACAAAACTGTGCACAAAACCTATAAATCATGGCCAACCGACATGCGCCCGCGCATAATCTAACCTAGAAACAGGCTGGATTTCGTGACATTCACTATCTATGTGTGCGTTCCTATCCATTCACGTTTGTTATTCCAACACACGTACACACAAAAACTTGTGCCTAACAAACACCAATACATAAACAATTCTATTTCATAGAAATAAAGATTAATTTCGTATAAAACATAATAAAACGCAATTTATTAGATTCTTGACATGGCATTGGTGGGTTTTTGGTACGACAAAATGGGCGTTACAATAATATTAACAGTTTAAACATTTGAAGTGATTTGTAAGGTTACATAGCTTGGTTTGCTTTTTGCACCTAGACTAGACCAAGGTTAGCTGGCCTAACTCGTAACTGGTCTGGCCTAAGGACTGGAAACGTGGCAAGGTCAATTTGCAAGTGTGCTCTAATATACTAAGTTTCGATACTATAATATAAGTAACTATAGCATATTATATGTTATGTATATTTTGAATGATTTTAAATTTGAGATATGTTCAATTGCACAGCGTTAAGCTCCGCCACTCAATATGCAATGTCTGAGAAATTAAGTGCAAAGTGGAGACCGAAATGTCTAAACACTAGGCTGCCTATCCTACTGTTTTATGTCATTTTTTATGATAAATAATAGAGAAATATTGTCTACTTAGTTACATCATAAATGAACTCACATATTTTTTCAATTTAAATTGCAACGTAATCGTCTTAACATTTGGTTCCCAAGTTCCCTCTGTGTACCCTGCCATGTGCGGAATACAGCGTGAAGCTGGAAAATTATATTAAAAATATTTGTTAATTATTATTTTAGTTGAAACAGACGTAATTGGCTACATTCCAAACTCGGGAAACATGCTTTTGTGTAAAGAAGAAAGAAAAAGACCACTACAACGTTTTGTAATGTATGGCTTTGTAAACAAAGCGGTTTAAAGGTTTCCAAAAGGCACAAGTTCAAATCCCAATACGTAAAAAATATATATACACCTTAAAAATATATATTTATAGGTATTTCAAGCTTAAATAATTACAAATTTAAATAAATAGAGTTTTTTTTCTATTAATTTATGTATCGAAAACGCCTCACATAATATTAAGTGTTAGCATTAGTTATAAATTTTATCGCTGAACAACTACTTGTTGAAATACGCGGTTTCCGCTTATAATTTGACCAATCACAAATTTAAAGTGGACGCCGCTATCATTGGGCGGTACTGACCGCAATGATTCGTGCGTCATACTGTTTACTTAATAATTATGTTTGAACTAGGTTGAAATTTAAAGATTTTGTATGGTAAAATCGAGAAGGGATCAATTAGATTTTTTTTTTGGCTAGTGGAATCTAACGCTGTGAAAATTGCAGTCTTTTTTAATGTATTTTAAATAAAATATAGAAATTAAATTGTGAAAACTCTTTTAAATTTCTTTAGAAACTCATGTAATAAATAGAAAAGTGGATAGAAAGTAGAGAACGGAGTGTCTCAACTGACATATTTAATCAAAACGAGTGGGATTTGAACCTACAACGACCTTATGTCCTTACACCGTGACACACTCAAAACTTTATCGATACAACGAAAACTTGAAACACCTTTATATCTTAAGCCTCACAAGAATAAACATAAAATTGTATAGTTCTCAGAATTTATTCACATAACAGGTTTCAGTAAGCCGACAACTAGGTAAATAGGCGAGGCTATTCAGCTAAATTCCCGCCGAGGTCATGATAAACTGACGCACGAAATTGTTTATATATATATATATATATATATATATATATATATATATATATATATATATATATATATATATATATCTGTGCATAGAATGTGTATGGGAAAGTATAACTGGATGCATTTATCAAAATAACAAGATACAAAACAATATTTTTAATCGCTTTTTTAGTTTGTTTGTACGTTTTTAAATTGCAATTGCATATTATAAAGGAGGTCGCCTAACTACCCCAAAATAATCCACAGGTTTAATATAATTATCACTTAAAGTCAAACAATGAAAAACGATTTTTCTTCATTTACTTATATACCTAATATAATCACGTTACATTAGAGTAAAAAAAATAATTCAAAGTCTGTCAAAGTTTTGTAATGTCCATAACTTTATAGTCCACGTGGTAGAATAAATCATAGATATATAAGTATAGCTACAAACGTACTATCAAAATATCCGGTTAAAATGCCTAAAATTGTTGCAGGGTACAAGCAGGGTATAGGGGTGTGATATATAGATAAGTTCCCAAATTCTCTGTGCCTCCCTCGATTGTGCGGGTTACAGCGTAAAATACCTGATGTTACCCTAGAGTTGCCAAAAAGCAAGAATCCACATTACTAGATTCCCAAAAAAAAAAACAAAAAGCTTTATAGACACAATAATTTGAGTTTTCATGCTATAATATATATATATATATATATATATTTCTTCAACTGAGAATTGAATTCACTACCATCGTACTAATTAACCACTACAATTGCCCCAAGAAGACATAATTACCTATACTCTTCGGCTTTACAATAAAGAAGCTGTATTTTAGCAATAATCTAGTGGTTTTTCCTAATAGGCACTATTTGTATGACACACACGTTTAAAATTCTAACTCAATGTACTAAAGTCAATTGCCAATGCAAATATTTATTAGTAACCTTTATAAATATGAAACGACGTGTGTTTGTTCGTCAGTGAATACCTACTGACATGCACGAAACGAGTTTTAAGTATTTTTTTTTCCAGCTTCACGCTGTATCCCGCACGTGGTTGGGTAGACAGAGGGAACTTGGGAACCTGGTGGTAAAACACTCCGTTCTGTTTTCCTATTTTTCGCTAAAGTGGTTGCATTGTGTGTCAATGGCGAAACTCAACGTCGCGTTTTTGTCTTGTTACCAGAGAAAAGAAATGAAAATATTAAAGATTTAATTTGAAAATATTGAACCTCGAACGGAGGTTTCATAACACTAGGCTCCCGGGTTCCCTCTGCCTACCCTGCTAAAAACAAAAAAAAACTATTTTTTAATATTTTACTTCTTCAAGTGGGAATCGAACTCACTATCTTCAGTCACACGCTTGTGCTTCTGCGCTACGACAGGCCATAATTGTTATTTAATTGTGGGTTTTTTTAATATTTTTTAGAATTTTATCTAAGCTATAGATGCTATCTAATAGCCAGGCCCAGGCCTATCGTGGTGCAGGAGTACAACCGACTGTACACGCAACAGGGTGTGGGTTCGATCTTTACTCGAGTAAATAGAATATTTAATATTTTAATTTCTTATCTATGGTGATGCTTCTTAGCTCAACATTAGGTTCCCAGGTTCCCTCTGTATCCTGTACGTAGAAGCTAAAAAGCTAGCACTACTCCAAATATAATCTCTAAGCAAGAAAACAATTTACATTTAGGTATTCATTTTGTATAGAATAATTGCTTAAAGTTTTTCCTTCTTCATATTAATCATAGACAAAAATTTTCCAATGCAATTTACAGCTAAACACCGAGACTGGGAAGTATCTACATATTATTTGTGAGTTAGCATAATTACTATATTAGTCATTTAAAATACGGTGTGTATATATACTAATCAACGGAAGTGGAACGGAGTGTCTTGACACTAGGTTCCCAAGTTCCCTCTGCCTACCTTACCATGTGCGGAGTACAGTGTGAAGCTAAAATCATATAATAATGAGATAATGAAATATTAATTTAATATAATAATGAGATAATGAAATATTAATTTAATATAATAATGAGATTTTTTAGGAGGAAAGTGGGGAACGAAACGGAGTGTCTTAACACTAGGTTCCCAAGTTCCCTCTGCCTACCCTGCCATGTGAGGGATACAGAGTGAAGCTGAGTTATAGACTAATCGTGGCTAAGTAGCTGCAAACATGACGGGTTGTGGATTCGATTTCCGATTCGAGTAAATTAAATTAATATCTTTGTTTCACCTTTTTATATGTGAGGGTAAATTGGAGAATGGAAGTGTCTTCCCAAGAAAGGTCACTTAATTCTAGTTTACCAAGTTTCCTCTGCCTACTCTGCCATTTGCGTGGTACAGCATAATGCTAAAAATATATATTTTGTCTAATAATATTCGATCCATGATCATATTTAAGGATATTTCTATTTAAAGTAGTAAAATTTAGGTCAATTACTGCTTAAATATTGATTACGCTATAAATATATACAGATTTGTTTGGCCGTTTTTTAGCTTAATTCTGTACATTAATACATTACGTCCCATTTTGTAGCCTTTATTAATGTCATTATCGAGTGGGGATCGAACCCACGACCGCTGCGTTTGCGGTAAGACGCTGCGCCATGGATAAGTAGAATATTTATATTAAGCGGCCCAAGTAAAAGTTTAAAACAAGAGATTTATTGAAAAAAAAAATTAACAAAAATCTCCATTATATAAGATTTTTGGGATTAACTTTTGTTACATTACATTACTATGACTTCAATATTAGTTCAAATAATAATTATTTATATAGAAAATATAAATAAAAATTCAACTCCACGTAAAAACTGCAAACAGTGTCTTGTCACTATGTTCTATCTAAAAAAAAAATCGACTTATCACACTCATCTAAACTGAAACCTCTTTTTTTTGAAATCGGTTAGCACTCAAGGATTTTTTTTTTATCAAAACGCATACGAATGCACCATAACTTGTTCAATGTCGCACAGAGGCATGCAATTTAATAAAACACCTAAATATAGATGTAAAAACTAGATAGCTGTATGTTTTCGCGATTGTGTGCCAGGGTCGACACTGTATCTATACTTCACTATACTATACTATAGTAGAAGTATAGTATGACGTAACCTTGTAGTCGCTGATAATATTTGAAATCATTTTACAATATAAAATGTTGTGTGAATTTGAATGATTTCCATTTGATTGTTCTTGTAGATATGGTGCGGTGTTAAGTTACGCGTATCGACGTGCAATGTCTGGATATCGGGTGAAAGTTAGAAGCGGGGTGTCTTGATATTTTGGTTGCTTCGTTTTCGTTGTTACACGCGGGTACTGCGGCTTCGCCCGCTTTATTTTTTGTTATATAATAGAAAAATTATATAAAATGTTTATATCGATTGTGACGTATGTTTTATTTTGATGTATAAGCTATATTAGCTTCCCGTACAAGGCAGGGTGGGCAGAGGGAACCCGGGAACCTAGTGTTAAGACAGTCCATTCCACTTCTGTTCCCCACTTTACGCCGAATTCGAGGCATTGCGTGTTCAGTGGCGTAACTCAACGCCGCGCTTTGCCTTATTACCAGGACGGAGAAATCAAACATTAAATGATTAAATAGAAAATATTAAATATCTCATTTCCTCGACTGGGGATCGAACCCAGAATCTGTCGGTTCAAGCCACACGCTTGTGCAGCTACGCCACGACAGGCCTCTATATTATTGTAAAGTATTATGGAAATTGGTTAAGTATTTTTGCCCAAAGTAGAACAAACAGTCTCTAACTCTATCTCAATAAACATTACCATTTATACTAAATATTTATTTAATTGTTAAGAGTTAGGACCCTCATTGGAATTGTTCATGATTTCCAGTGGTTCTGGGTTCAATTTCCTACCTGAGTACTTTTCCTAAAGTATTCGATCACAAAAAATTATACTAAATTTAAGAACGTATAAAAATTTGAACGAAGCAGGATTTGAACCCGCGCCTCTTGGAAATATGTCATATTCTTGGAGGCAAATTTCAATTTATTTTTTACTATATTTTTTTTTATAAATAAAGTATAATGATTTATTAATTAATACATTTTTTTTTATTTTTCTAGGTAAGAACAGGACAGACACATAAATGACAGGTTTCTATAAATATTCTTAATTATGGTTTAATATTTTTTTTAAAAAGAAAATAAATTTATTTAATCTTGTTTAAACAAATAAGCCTTTATTAATACCTATTGCATAAAAGTGATAAGTTACTTTGTAATCATCACGATATGTTTATTACGTAATGAAACACCAGAATTTATGTTAAATATGCATCTTTTGTAGCATCACTCTGTGTCCCGCAAATTGCCGGTTTGGCAGAGTGAACCTCGACACCTTGTGTTAAAACTTTCCGTTTCTATTATGACACTTCCGTATCCCACTATCTGCTGAAATGTTGTGTGAGTGTCGAAACTTAACGCACTGCTTTGTCTTTTTGCTAGATCCAGAAAATTTTAATAAGTCATTCCTTCTCAACAGTAGGAATCGAACACACAACCGTCGCATTTACAATCACTATAGAAATTTAATTTTGCTTCTGATTAGTGACACCAATCTCCATTCTCTCTGTTTTACGTCCATAAATTATATAATACTTATATAATTTACGTGTTTGATGCAGTTAACCGGAAAATACATGTATTTTGTATAAAATACAGTAAACAGTGTTAGTCATTCCTAAACTGCATAATTGCATCACTGTATGCATAATACATAAACGCATTATTATTTCAGGAAATATTTAGAAAATATTAAATAAAAAACACAGTTACTGGAAAATTATTTTCCAGTAACTGTGCTCGCAAAAGAATATCTATTATATATTTTAATTTCTTTGATATATTAAAGAGGCAAAGCAACATAAATTGCCTAAAATTTGACAGAAAATGGGAAACGGATACGGTTTTAATGGGGAACGGAGTGTCTTAACACTAGGTTTCTAGGTTTCCTCTGCCTACACCGCTATGTGCGGG
>DWMZ01006417.1:0-10332 GCA_018249855.1 Eueides tales michaeli | reverse complement strand
ATATATATATATATATATATATATATATATATATATATATATATATATATATATATATATATATATATATATATATATATATATATATGTATATATATATATATATATATATATATATACAGCACAGCTGAGTAAAAAAACTAAACCATTTCAGATAATACACGCGGAAGAGATAAATTGTACATACACGCTTGCTGTTTTATATGTCAACCATAAAGTCAATGCATTAAAATTAATTTATAAAAATGTTGTTTGAATTGTGGAAATATTTCACTTGTAACGTTTTATGCAGATTGAAATGTTATATTTTTATGGCATTTTTGACAAAATCACAACCAGATATAGAAAGTGTATAATGCCTCAAAAATTGGGTGGAATATGGAGAACTTATCTACCAAGTAGTTCGGTTCCATTTTTTCTATTTACTTTATTATATGCGAGAAAAATCATGGAATAATTATTGTATATGATTATGGCATTCAATTCTGGATGGCATATTGTAGGCCTGCTGTGGCGTAGCGTACAAGTTACTCTTAAATTTTAGTTCCCCTTGATTATATTTCTTTTTAACAGACTTAAAAAGGAGAGGTTATGACAATTGGATATTATTTGAATATGGTGATTTATTTAAGCTTCCATATATGTTGAAGCAATAATTGAATGAATATTTTTACAACACATAAAAGCTTCCATATATGTTGAAAACATGGGATTCAGTAAGATTGGAAAATTATACAAGTTTCTAGCTAATCGATTTATCGTGGTTGTATTACTTTTATTTAAAATAATGGCACACCAATTTTTTTACGTCTCATTATTTAAAAATCTGTGTACTTAAAACAATACAACTTTAATCCATAGATGCATTTGCACAAACTTGCATACAAGTTAGTATAATTTTGTCAAAGTTGTTGGAAATATGCTGCAGTGGCTAAATTTCATTCATTGAAATAAAGTTGCATTTATTTTATTGTTTTAGTTAGGGAAATTTAGTACTTAGTACTCCATTCTGCCTAATTGCCTAGATATGACATCTTAAATGGTGGAATTCCACGTCATTTTTTATTTAGTTGCATAGTCTATATAGGCTATATATACATAGGCTATAAGTCAAAAATTATTTTCTTTTTTTTCCCAAGTGAGAATAAAATCTACTACCATCGAGAAAACAGTAAGATACAGCGCCACGATGGCCTTCTTTGAATCGTGATTTTGAGGTATAAATCGTAAAATAGGTAATTTTACGATAACTATACGATACTATATAGCATATACATACTTTTAAACTAATGTTGTCTTCTATAATGTTTTTGATTATATTATCAATACTTTATTTATCGAGTTTCAATGCACTTAATATATAATATTATTTATTGATAATGTATTTTGTTTTTCATTGTTATTTTATATCTTGTTATCACATCAATGCGATGGTATTTGACATACTTTTATATCATTAAAAAATATATATACAAATATAAATAAAATATAAGTATCCATGTGTTAATTCAAAATAGCTAGGATATTCCAAGCGCATATTGTTATTTACTCGATACCAAAACACAACGAAATAATAAAAAAAACAAACGCGAATCAGATTCACTCACCGAAGGTTTTGTACCAATTCTAAGATTGAAGGTCAATAAGAAGTATTCTATAGATTATGATTACACAGCATATTAATTTGACAAATTTAATTTCGCGTGCGTGTGCATTCTTTGTATATGAAATGAAATACAAATATAAGCTTAAGATTTTATTTGCAATTGCATGACTTTTTTTACAGAATTCTAATATTGGCAATAATTTTTTTTCTATGAAATAGCTAAAAATATTCACTTTCAAGTTTTTGTGTTGCAAGCAACACTTCCTGCCTAATTTCATATGTATAGGTTCAGACGAAGTTCTTTAAGTTTTCATTATGGGATGGTTTTTATTAAAAAGTATAGCAAAAACTATGTACAAATGCCCACTTACTTTGATTCTGTTGACATAGAAGCTTATTTTTTTCTGAACTCTAATATGTTTAAGATCTGATTATTTGATAAAATTTAGATCAGCTTGTTACGTGTGTTAAAAGTACACACACATGTAGTTTATAGTGACATATAGAAAAAAATTTTACTAAAATTAATCACGTGATGATTTTAAAAAAAAAAAAATAAATAATCTCTCACTTTTATTTTTCATTTAAATGAATAAGTCCATTTATTAAGTTATAAATAAAATAAATATTAAAATGTTTCATTATAAGTCACTCCTCAATTTAGGTTAACATACATACAATAAACGGTACAATCTGACTGAAAATGTGACGATTTTATTTTAATGTTGCTGAAAGATTTATTCCATATGTCGCATAAAAACTATTTTCATTACGGTTGCCCGTGGACAATTGTAATCCGTCCTCAAACAGCTGTAAGTGATTATGTAAACTATGCTTTATACGGATGTATGTAATTCTTTTTATTTGCAAATAAAATTAAAACGTATACAGCGATAAAACATAATAAATATTTTAATTAATTGATATAACGAATTTATTTTAATTTTTAATTTATTTATTTTCGTCGTGGAAATGTACTGAATGAATATTTTTACAATACATATAAGCTTACAGATTTGATTGTAATTTCTTTACAATTTTATTTTGTTTTTTTTTTATATATATAAGTGTTCACCTATATATGTATATGAAAATCGGTCAAAAGCAACGCAAAATTGTCTGTTAGTTGTCTTGCGGACCACTGAGGGCTTCGTGCCAATTTTAAGGCTGTAGTTTAACGGGAAGCAAAATCTATAGAAATACGGCGGGATAGCTCGAAAATTACGTTTATATTTTATAGTTCATTTGTTTTGTAAATTCTGACTTTTGCCAAATATCGGAAAGATATTAGTACCTACGTTATGATAAGACAACAAATTTCATAAAACAAGTTGAAAATCGCATTTTATGTTCTTTATTTTGTGTGAAATGGAATGATATAGTTTTGTGCTCCAAAGGAATATAGATATCGTTATGTGATATTTATTTCAGTCTGTTATGGAGTGACAGACAGGTTAACGAAATGATCCTAAAGAATAAAAACACAAACATTAATTTCAATAATAAAGCTTGTGCATAATAGATATAAATAAAATATAATTTGTTCGTTCATATATGTATGGTATTTATGGATTTAAAGAATATACGAGAACTTACTTCAAATAAAATAAGAAAAGACGAGGTCAAATATGGTCACGTTTTGATACACGTTGTATTTATCAAAAATATATATTGTGCTATTAAATAAACTAAAACAAAATATTTTAACGAAGCCAATTTTATTATTATTAGTATATTAATTATTCATATTTTTATTTTACGTTTCCGTCGGTGGTTTTATAGTTCTGTCAAAGTTTTTTAGTATAACAGATTAGTAAAACGTAATTAATAAGTGGGTATATTGGGTAATTGCCCTACATTCTACTCTACAACTTGTTTGTAAACTATTATATAAAAGATCGCAGGCATTCGCCGTTGCGCCCCAACGGAACTGTCTGCAGATATTGCTGAATATGGCCCTGAGAGAGTAGCCTAGGCTTTATACTACGTGTGGAATGTAACCCTGCAGGTCTCTACCTCCGTGTGAAGCGAATGCGGAGAACCACATACGGCGGACAACTGCAAATACTTATGCTGGGCTTCTAGGTAACAAATGATCTCACAGTTATTCTTACCGTTCCGTCAGCTTAATCTGATATCACCAGCTCCCGCTTCTTACCCTCATCCCAACAACGCGCCTATATTCATAGTCGCTGATGGAAATTTACGGCTAGAGGACCCAGTCCCGAGAAAAACATCTTAGACTGAACGCACAATTTTTAATCTGGCGTGGCTTAGTACATTCACTATTTGTACTCTGCCGCTGGCTAACCTCAACTCTTTTGATAAATATTTGTTTAGCCAAAAACATAATTTTGGGGTTTCGTAACTCAAAAGGAAATAAACTGAACGCTGATAGGATCTAAATCTAAATAGACTTGAACGCTAAAGGAATCAACTCAAATTAACATCAAATATTCTAGTTAACGCTACTAAATGATAGCACATTTTGTAAGAAATCCCCCGCGTAATCGAAACTTTATTTCTCGAGGATTTAGGGTTATGCTGTTTGATATAAAAGGAACACTTTACTATACAAGAAATTGAACAAATTCTAAAATTATATATTTTGCAGGTCTATTATGGAACAAAATCGGTACAACTTTAAATTTATACAAATGCATACAAAATAATTGCAGACTTTAGTTTGCTAACTTCATTCGCCACTCAATCAAAACCGTTTTGGCCGTGTGATCTCGGCTTAGAATAGGATCACCCTGCTACTGATGGTGTCGTAAGAGGCGACTAAAGTACGAGTGGAAGAGTCACGTTGTCAGAAATGGCAACACGCATGGACAGACTCGACCGGATTGCTACCACCCCCAGCATATAAAACTGGCGTTAAGTAGTGGCTTTGGCCACTGCGTTTCGCATTGGGTAATGCTGGGCCCCGGTGCCCATTCACCTTACAGACCGGCAACGCTCCTAAAGCTCCTCTGGTGCTATACGGGGCCGTAGGCGGCGGTAATCACATACCACGTGACCCGCACGCTCGTTTGCCGTGTCTTTTCCATAAAAAAAAAGAAACAAAAAACCTACTGAGGAATTCTATTTTCCAATGAACTACAATTATGAAATTTATTAATAGGGGAACTTGCAAGAAAAGAAAATTGTGAAAAAAAATATATTATATTTATCACAAAGTAAAACTAGTACAAACTTAAAATTGTAGTTACAAAATTGTAGTTACAGCTATGCATAAAAAACTAAAATTTGGCATCTTTCATAAGTTTTAATCCCATTGGCCTACAATCCTGATATTCATTAATAAGGAACCCTTGGTGGGCGAGCTCGAATTGCATTTGGCCGTTTTTTTATTTATAACTATAATTTTAGTTCTATTTTGTAAAAATGTTATTATTTCCAGATAGATGCTATGTATGTAAATCATATTTGGATAAAGTTGAGTGATATGTTACATTGCTCTCTCTACATAAATTACCAATGAACGGAATAGTTATGGAACACTAAACAAGCATTACTACAACTTGAACTAATATATATGAGTACCTATTCAATACGTACTTGATTCTCAAATTTCACGTTATGTCATCATTTGCTTTTATAAAGGGGGTGCTATCGAAATAAATATTGGTGTAGAAACAATAATAACGGCTGGTATGTGTTTCTAAGCCGTATTAAGTCAAACAATACCGCTCGCTAGGTAAGGTTGAATAGGAAAACTTTATTCATTAGTTATGTGAGAAGGAAAAGGTGCGCCCATTTGTAAAAGGGTACTTCAGTACAAACAACTTATAATTATAACTCCTCGCCAACTTAAAATAGTTTTAAGTGTTTAACCAATACGTGTTAGTTTCTTTTAAAGCGTTTTTTCTCGAATCCATATTTTTTATGTTTAATGCTAGGGACGATATATGAAATGTTTTTATATTTTACGCTAGTACTCACTCGTGGTTTTGCCTGTTTTTTTTAAATTGTGTGATTATTACATTTTTTATAATTTTATAACAGAGTATATGTCGTTAATAACTAAGTCTAATTAATATATTTTTATTATTTTGACTATTTGATACAATTTAAAAGTTACATGAATATTTATTCAAATTACATGAATGAATTAATTAATGAATTACAAGTTACATGAATATTTATTCAATTAATATTTATGTTAAATAAAACAGACAACATTTTATTTTTTTATCGCCACTAAATTGACTACACAAAATGCATACAAATTGTAGTTTTTATTTAAAATTTAAGATTTATACACTTTTAAATTTCAATGTTGAATTAATATATTTGAAATTAATATATTCTGCGATTGGGGAAAATAAAACGTGGATGGCGTTAGTGCCGTGGTGAATGTCATGAACGCTTATTTCATCCTTTATAGTCATCTTTTACCTGTTAGGTACGCCCCATATAATTGATAAACATATACTCTATTGTCATCAAGTTGTAATCACGAGAGACAGCCCAATGTCAATATCGTTTAATTTCCAATTCGAGACGTTCCGCGTTTGGCGGAACTCAACAATGCTTTATCCTTACCAGAGTTACGAAGTAAAAAATATTTTTTCTTGTAGTAAGTATAAGTCAAATATATGAACATCACGCTTTAGCGATATTTCACTACTTTTTTGATAGGAAGCAAGTATTGGTAGTAAGCAGGTACTCATTTATTCCTTTTTTAAATAACTGTATGCGATTTGCGCAATGTGTGTTGGTTTATTAGAAATATTACCTTTCCCTACCCTACTCATTACGATAAATGTCTAAAGATAATCTAAATACGCTTCTGAGAATATTCTTAGTGCAGTGGTGCAGTTAGTGGATTGGTGCATTTAATATGGTGTCTACAAAAATATGTTAGATTAAGTGATTAACGCAATAAGCTACGTGTTATTTTGATTTAAAGTAATGATCTTTATCTTCAGTTCCAAAGGCTTGAGAATGTGCAGTTTGATTTCATCACAGCCTAATCTAGATATTTTTATATTGTTTTACGTACTAAATTGCTAAAGAACTAAATAGATTATAATTTATACAATTTTATTTTTCCATTTATGCACTTTTATAATTTATACAGTTTTATTTTTCCATTTATACACTTTTATAATTTATACACTTATATTTTATTTTAGACATGCATTTGCATAAATTTATGAAAAAAAGGACATAAATCGGTAGTGAAGAACTGGTTTTAATTATTTTGTGACTAACTTTAATCTTTGTCAAGCTTGTTAAATTATTTAGGGTTAAGTCCGGATAGTCGTTGCACTTTTACAGAAGTAGTAAAATAAAAAACTAAAATATATCTATTGAGAACACGTACCTATATAAAAACAACTTGAATTTATCTATTACTTAACCCTTTTTTGTGAGCATAACGAATAATGGTTTTGAGTAAATCCTGTCTTATTGACCCTCTCGAAGAAAAGATTAGGCCAGAAAAAGGCTATTGTTGCGAACAGTTAACTAACGTTAAAAATGCGACTGTGTATGTTTGTTTGATGCGTAGAAAAAGTTCTCATAATTATTAATTTTTATGTAAACGTTAGCTTAAATAAAAAAGAAGTTTTTATTAGTTTGTTTAACTAATTTTGATTATTTCTGACTTAATAATTAATATGACTAATTTTGATTATTTGTGACTTAATAATTAATAATTAATATGACTTATCATTTACATTATAGAATATATATTATCATTTTTTTGCCTTAAAACTAACTATAGATATTCTTAGCGAATCTCATGCAACGTTATTCGAAATTTGTACATCTTTTCCTTTTTCTTATACTTTAGCTTCATACTACTGCACATTGGGTATAGCGACGTAGAGCCGTATATAGGGCCTACCGTCTTAACACTAGGATTAGAAACTCTAGATAGCGGTTTGTTGATACGAGCAAGAAAATGAATATATTAAAAAATACATTCTCCTGATTGAAAGTTGGCCCTATGACGCAGTGCCACTGCGCCGCAACTGTCACCTCCTCAGCTTCACACTGTATAAATACTACACTGTATATAGTAATGAAAAAAATACTAATATATACATAAAATTATTTATATTACGCTTGAGTCAAACAAGTTTATTTCCATAATAAATGAAAACTATGCAGTAAGGAATTATATTAAATACATATTTACTAATTTCAAAGTGTTAATCCAGACATATGACTTAAGAAAAATACTTATGTAGAAGACGTATAAAAATTTGAACGTACCGGTATTTGAACCCACGATACGTTCTCATCATGCTGCGTCGAAATTCTTACACGCTTTTTACTTATTTATGTTATTAGCAATAAAATCCCGCTATTTTAAAATTTTATACGTTTGCTACAAAAGAATTTTATATCTACAGAGATACTAAAAACATAAATAAGTTGCAACAATCGTATAAGAATTTCGTACGTAGCTTAATAACATTATACCTTACTGGTTAGGATGCTTGGGCGATTTCCAAGAGGTACAGGTTCAAATTCCGCTATGTTAAAACTTTTATATATTTTTTACATAAGTATAGTGTTTTCAAATTTAGTGGCTACAAAGTTTGCGAACTTTTATATAGGTTTTTAAAAGAAAAACGTTTTACAAAAACATTTTTCAAAAACATATATAAGAATTTACAATGATATATGTTTATCTTTTAAGATTGAGATACAGTGCTCATTTTAATACACTTAATTTAATTTTAAATTCATCGGGTTATTTTTAATGTATTTTCTACGATTTAATAATGAATAAATATAATATTCACTTTTAGCACTTCATTTAGGATACAAATTGTACTTTACAGTACATCGTTGTTTCATTTTTTTACTTTAGTAATAAATAGTCGCGGGTGAAGTCGCGGAAGGGTAGCTAGTATTGTATAAACAATATCACTGGCTTGAATACAGTGTCGGTCAAAAGGACGGTTAAACAAAGTATATAACGTTATATCACACATCTGAATAATGCAGGGTAAGTAGAGAAAACTTCTTATTATAATTAAAACTGTAAAAATGTATAATTATTATTACTATTATTAAGATTAATATAAACCACAAGCAGAGTCATGAAAATGTAATTTGGTGTTTTAATTCTCCCACAATGTCTATTTTGTTAAAAACATTATTCAAAAACATATATAAAAGTTTGCAATGATATATATTTATCTTTAAAGGTTGAAGATGTTTGTTGGTTTCTTTGTTTGTCTGTCTGTTTGTTTGTTTGTTTTTTGTTTGTTTCTTTGTTTTTTTGTCTGTTCGTTCGTTCATTTGTTATGTTTTTTAAAATCAAATCGGAATTTGATTCAATTTTGTATTAAACTTTCTTGTTGTGTAGTTTTTAGAGATAGGCAAGATCTAAGTTACGTTTGATTTAGAAAACTTAACATCTGTTGCAGAACCGAAAGGGTCTAGCTAAACTGTAAGAAATAATTGAATGCTGCTTTTACGAAAGTCACTAAAAGTGATAAGCATTTTCCATTGATATACTCGTATTGTAATTGAAGATCTGGAACGTGTGATGAGCAACCATAACAGTTAAGGTAAACTATTAGAAATTATGAAATGCAGTAGTGAAATACGCTTTAACAGTAGTTGTTGAGAGTAATAAACATTTTGCATAGTAATATTGAAATTAAAGATCTGGGTCATCTTATAACGACTGAGCTATAGAAATAATGAAATGCTGCCTTATCGATTTAAATATGCTAAAGGCGATAATTATTTTCAATACATAACAGTTTGATAAATAAATCTGTAATGCAAATTACAGATTATCTACTGCTATGATTTATTTACCGCTCCGCCCCCTACTTTAAAATTGTCTTCTAAATTATTATTTTAGCGATAGGTATACTCTTAACGAATTTTGATCTATATAAAGGGCACATGGCATTAAATTTACGTACGTACAAGTATAATATTCAGGTATAACGTTTAATTAATAAATGTAATATACGCGAACATGTTTAAGTGGATAAGCAATAATACTGTAATGTTTAGAATTGGTTTAAAATGATCTCTTTATTTTATTTGTCACTTAAAACACACATATGGGTACTGTAGATTATTCTTAGGAGATAAAATATGCTGACGCGGACTTTGTTTTTAAGCTTTAAGGGATTTTTTTTCTTACAATTATTTTTGGGTAGGTAAATTTTGCACATCACATGCAGAAAGTCACTAGAGTTCTTCCGTTTTTTTTTCGAATATTTTTGTTCATACGTCACTTCTATTGAGCCGGGCTACATATAAAATAGCTTATAGATTTTCTCATTAAACGGACTATCCAACACATTAAAAACTTTTCTATCGATCCAATAGTTCTTGAGATTAGTGCATTCAAAATAAAGTCTTCCTCTTTGTAATATTAGCTTAGCATATAATCTATAAAAATGAATAAAAAATTAAATGTTTTAAGTGTAAACATTTTTTTACACAATACAAGTAAACAATTTCAAAATTTTAGCCGGTCTGTTTGTTATTTTGTATATCCGGCTTTATATCTGGAACAGCTGGACTGTTTTTTATGATATTATAGCGGAAAAATAGCAAGGATTACGAAACTAAAATATAGGTTACTATTTATCTTAGTTTCCCCTGAGATTGGGATTTGATTTTGATGAGAAAAGACATCCCCGCCGTGTACGCATACTTACCGTCTACCTAGATAGGTTTATATATCCTAATGTAATAACCAAACATTTTTCTATTTAATACGACAATAT